>ONZH01004855.1:0-60369 GCA_900303285.1 Rhinella marina | reverse complement strand
CACGACCGTATATTTGTGGGCCCGCATTACTGCAGACCCGCAAATATATGGGGGCCGCCTGGCGTGTGTTCCGCAGCGCTTGGAACACATGCCGTGCGGCCCCAATGAAAATGCCTATACTTGTCCGTGCGCAAGGACAAGTATAGGACATGCTTCAAAAGAGCCGCGGCACGGAGCTAGCACCACAGAGGTGAATGGGGCCGCATCTATTCCCGCATTTTTGCAGATAGATATGGCCCCATTCATAGGGTTGTGTGAATGGGGCCTTAGGCTAGGGCTACACGGCGACAGTTATCGCGCGACACCCTTCGCAGCCAGGATCCCTGAGTAGCGGGGATCCCATAGAGATGAATGGGATCGCCGTGGCAGTCGCAAGAAATCCAACATGGTCCAGGCCTTGTCTGGGAGAGCTCAATCTTGACTAGCCACAAGAGTGAGGGTTGCATGTGAGTTCGGGGTTGCGAGGAAGTTTCTGGGGGGGCCCCATTCAAAAATTTGCTGTGGGGCCCAGTTAGTTGTAGTTACGCCACTGGCCTGGACACTTAGATGATAGGACAGTTGTGAGAAGCTACAGTATAATGCTGAATGCTAATATACCAGGAGCCAAAGCCAGAAGTAGAAATCCATCCTTTATAGTTCTAAGGCTACTTTCACACTAGCGTTATTGTTTTCCGTATTGAGTTCCATCATAGGGGCTCAATACCGGAAAAAAAGGCTTCAGTTTTGTCCCCATTCATTGTCAATGGGGACAAAACTGAACTGAAGACAACGGAGGCTCCAAAATACATTCCATTCAGTTTAGTTGCGTCCGCAGGCCGGAGAGCAAACCGCAACATATTGTATTTCACTTTCCATCCTGGGGATCCGGAGCAAAACGTCATGACCCACAATGCAGGTCAATGGGGACGGATCCGTTCTGTCTGACACAATAGAAACCGGATCCGTCCTCCATTGACTTTCAATGGAGTTAATGACGGATCAGTCCCAGCAATGTTACAGATAATACAACTGGATCTGTTCATAACGGATGCAGACGGTTGTATTATCAGTAACGGAAGCGTTATTACTGAACCCTGCCCGATCCAGCAATAACGCCAGTGTGAAAGAAGCCTAATTCCTTTCCAATCCCTTTCTGTTGTCAGGTCTGCTTCAAATCCTCATCCAGAAAACTTTGTGTATTTACCCTTAGTGCAGTCACATGACCATATTTTTGGTCTGCATCTGATCCACATTTTTTGAGGACCCATTCATTTCAATGGGGGCAAAAAGATGTGGACAACACCATGTGCTGCCTGCATCTGAATGTCTACTCCATGGCCCCACCAATAATATAGAACCTGTTCTCTTCTTGTCTGATTTACAGGGGGAATTCTCCATTGGCAATACAGGGTGGGCAATATATATTTATTGGCAATGCCTGCAATATGAGGAGGGAGGTGGAAGGAGGATTATATACTGGCACTACAGATTTATAAGGTCTGAAATAAGGCCGAGGACTAAGCAGGAGTTGATTGATGGAATGCTTACGTTCTGGGATGACGTCCTAACTGTACAACAATTACATTGATCTGTATAAAGTCCTTCTATTAGTGATAGAAAAGAAAGGCAATGCCACTGGCATGTAACATTCTGTATCACTAAAGCTTTTCATGGAAGAGTAAAGGGCAGCCCTAGATCCATGCTGTGGTTCTGGACTACAGCTTCCCCGATGGTAATTCATTAGGATTGGGAGATGTTGTAAATAAAAATGGTGCAATTGTTATTTTCTGCATTAAACCCAGGGGCGTAGCTTTAGAGGGTGCAGAGGTAGCAGTCGCTACCGGGCCCAGGAGCCTGAGGGGGCCCAAAGACCCTTCTGCTGCATAAGAAGACACACAAAGCACTGAGGGAAGGGGGCCCAAGCTGAACTCTTGCACCAGGACCCATGAGCCGTTAGCTACGCCCCTGATTAAACCCATAATTAAAGTTTGTTCAAATTAAACCCTGAATCAGGAGTACTCTAGTATTTTTTTCTAAAGATCCACAGACCTGGGTCTGCCAAAATAATTTAAAAAATGTAAGGGGGACAAAACCAGTGGCACCAGTGCTCTGGGGAAAGGTTTTTTTTTTTTCCTAAAAATAAGCTCCGCCTCAGGGACTGAAAACAATAAACATGTTTTGTGCTATATTTTCCATTAGCAACATGAATGGGCTTCTATAACTTAGGCTACTTTCACACTAGCGTTTTATAATTCCGGTATTGAGTTATGTCACAGGGGCTCAATACCGGAATAAAACGCTTCAGTTTTGTCCCCATTCATTGTCAATGGGGACAAAACTGAACTGAAGACAACGGAGGCTCCTAAAAGCATTCCGTTCCGTCTTCAGACCGGAGAGCAAAACGCAGCATGCGGTCCAGGCATCCGCACCAAGACGGATCCGTCATGACCCCCAATGAAAGTCAATGGGGACGGATCCGTTCATTGTGACACATTGTAAACGGATCCGTCACCTGCACACATACATACACACATACAGACATACAGACATACACAGACATATACACATAAACATACACAGACATATACACATCCATACTTACATGCTCCCGGCAGGTCTCCACAGCGCAGGAGGAGCAGGACGGCGCACACATAGGGCGCTGTGGGGAATTGTCCTATGTGTGCACCGTCCTGCTCCTCCTGCTCTGTGGAGACCTGCCGGGAGCATGTAAGTATGGATGTGTATATATATGTGTATATGTCTGTGTATTTGTATGTGTATATAACTGTGTGTGTGTATATGTACTGTGTGACATGTGTGGGGAGGGTGCAGTTATTTTAATTACTGAAGGCGGTAGTATTTGAGGGAGACTGTTTCTGCAGTATAGTTTTGGGGAGCACAGCGGGCACAGTTTTGGGGGTGGCAGGATGGGGAGTTCAAGAAGGTGGGAGAATGATGGAAAAGTAGGAAACTAAGATGTCTATTTGTCAAACTCCACAGAGAGAAGAGATGGCTGAAAGAAATCATCATGGCGGTCTGGTCTGAAAGGAGAAGATGAGGACAGAGAACATCTACATCTAAGAAGACGTCACTGGATGTACGAGGTATGTGGCGCTGTATTAGGCTACTTTCACATTTGAGTTAGTGATTCTGGCAGGCTGGTCCAGCAGAGAACAGCCTTCTGGAATTCACCGGCTCCGGCACTGCTGGATGCAGAATGCCCGCCGGCCCCATTAACTATAATGGGGTCAGGCAGAGATCCGGCCACAATCTGGCAAAAATGCTGAGAATCAGCGGGACACAAACTGCTGCATGCCTGAGTTTGTGTCCGGCCAATTTCTTGCATTCTCTGCCAAATCAGGTGGCTGGAGCGTAGTGCTGCAGGTGTGAAAGTAGCCTTACCCTGTGTGTTTTGTATTGCTGTATGTAATGTTAGGACACCTTAGGTTAGGTTGAGAATTTGGTTTGGGAAAGGCGGGGGGGGCAGACACATTGCTTGCACAGGGGCCCTCTGCTGTCTGTGTCCGCCCCTGCAGCACTCGAATACATTTTTAAGGCCACAGAGTGGCACAGTAACAGCATCTGCAAGAGGCAGCAGTCGAGTACATTTTAAGGCCACAGAGTGGGAGAGGCAGCAGGAGTCATAAAAATTTAAATGCAACATACCGTAGAGTGGCATAATTACATAATTTGGAGGTAGCGGCAGCTAGGACACAGCGCGTGGAGGCGGCGGCAGCAGCAGCATGAGTAGGCCACAGAGTGGCACAATTACATAATTTGGAGGTAGCGGCAGCTAGGACATAGCGTGTGGAGGGGGCAGCAGCATGAGTAGACCACAGAGTGGAACAATCACATAATTTGGAGGTAGCAGCAGCTAGGACACAGCGTATGGAGGCGGCGGCAGCAGCATGAGTAGGCCACAAAGTGGCACAATTACATCATTTGGAGGTAGCGGCAGCTAGGACACAGAGTGTGGAGGCGGCAGCAGCATGAGTAGGCCACAGAGTGGCACAATCACATAATTTGGAGGTAGCGGCAGCTAGGACACAGCGTGTGGAGGCGGCGGCAGCAGCATGAGTAGGTCACAGAGTGGCACAATTACATAATTTAGAGGTAGCGGCAGCTAGGACACAGCGTGTGGTGGTGGCAGCAGCATGAGTTTTCCCAAAACACAACCCAAAATATAACCTTTTTTGTTTTTTTTTGTTTTTTTACAGTGACTGATTTTTTCAGCGACTGACGCTGTGACTATCTATTTAAAAGGAACGAGCCCAGAACCACGTCTTAACTCATTTTTGGGCAATTCAACTTCACTGACTACATTAGCACAATATCACGCTTTTCTATTTGGATGGCGAATGACGCCAAAAATACTTAGTTAAAATGAACAACCGTAAAAAAACCTATTAACTATTTTTTGGCCAATTCAACTTCACCGAGGAAGTTTGATTTTTTTTCCCCAAAACACAACCCAAAAGATAACCTTTTGTTTTGTTTTTTCTTAGTTTTTTTCTTGTTTTTTTTCTTTTTTTCTTTTTTTACGGCGACTGACGCTGCAACTATCTATTTAAAAGGAACGAGCCCAGAATCACGTCTTAACTCTTTTTTGGGCAATTCAACTTCACTGACTACGTTAGCACAATATCACACTTTTCTGTTTGGATGGCGAATGACGCCAAAAATACTTAGTTAAAATGAACAACCGCAAAAAAACCTATTAACTGTTTTTTGGCCAATTCAACGTCGCCGAGGAAGTTTTTTTTTTTTTTACCCAACACAACACAAAAGATAACTTTTTTTTTTCCTCTATATATGTACCCCAAACAAAGCTCTAACCCTCTTACTGCACTGCAACAAGGAACACAAGTGGTGCTTCTTTGAATAAAGCACCCCAATACAGCCTTTAGAACAGAGTGCCCCAAACCCCAATGCCCAGTCACTGCTGCTCAGTGTACCAGAATAGTGATTTCACTGCCTGATAATCCCCTATGGATTCTGTCTAGAAATCGTCCCTCTCCTATCCCTGCAATTCAGATTATCTATCCCTGATCTCCTCATTTCTTTTCTTTAGCAACGTTTTTCTATCACTTGCCCTATCTCTCCTGACGTCTGTCTCTGGTCTAAAATCAATTGCAAATGGCGGATTCCAGTGCTGCAGAGCTATTTATAGGGCTGTGACATCACAGAACCTGGCTGGCTGCTAATTGGCTACATGTCTGCATGTGATCGCATTGTGGGTGTTTACTTCTTTGTCCCAGAAATCCTTCCCTCATGTCATGCCATATGCTTGCTGCCATTTTAGGAAAAGGAAAAAAAACAAAAAACATTCGTTACCACGAATCTCCACAAATTCGCTTTCGTGGCAAATAGAATTTTCCATGAAATTCGTAACGAATTCCACTTCGTTAGCTTCGATTCGTTCATCTCTAGTTATTACTATGACTTTAAACAAATATACTTATGTAGCTGCTTAGCTGTTTTGCATCTTACTGATGTTTTTTTTTTTTTAATTTGGACTGTTTTCACCAAGTAAACATATCACTCTGGTTTATATACTGTATGCAGCACTTCTTCTTGATGTATCCAACCAATCCCATTATGCACTTCTTGCTGTACCACAGCTACAGCACTGCCCCTTACAATACCCAGCTATTTTATAGCTCCTCCCACCAGCTAGTGACATAGACACTCTCCTATCACTGCCTCTAACAGCACCCAGCTAGTTTATAGCTCCTCCCACCCAGCTAGTTACATAGACACTGCCCTATCACTGCCCCTACAACACCCAGCTAGTTTATAGCTGCTCCCACTTAGCTAGTTACATAGACACTCCCCTATCACTGCCCCTAACAACACCCAGCTAGGTTATAACTCCTCCCACCCAGCTAGTTACATAGACATTCCCCTATCACTGCCCCTAACAACACCCAGCTAGTTTATAGTCCCCCCGCACAGCTAGTTACATACACACTCCTCTATCACTGCCTCTAACAACACCCAGCTAGTTTATAGCTCCTCCCACCCAGCTAGTTACATAGACACTCCCCTATCACTACCCTAAAAACACCCAGCTAGTTTACAGCTCCTCCCACTCAGCTAGTTACATAGACATTCCCTATCACTACCCCTAAAAACACCCAACTAGTTTATAGCTCCTCCCACCCAGCTAGTTACATAGACATTCCCTTATCACTACCCCTAAAAACACCCAGCTAGTTTATAGCTCCTCCCACCCAGCTAGTTACATAGACATTCCCCTATCACTACCCCTAAAAACACCCAGCTAGTTTACAGCTCCTCCCACTCAGCTAATTACATAGACACTCCCCTATCACTGCCCTTAACAACACCCAGCTAGTTTATAGCTCCTCCCACCCGGCTACTTACATGGACACTCCCCTATCACTGCCCCTAACAACACGTAGCTAGTTTTTAGCTCCTCCCACTCAGCTAGTTAGACACTCCCCAATCACTGCCACTAACAACACCCAGCTAGTTTATAGCTCCTCCCACCCAGCTGGTTACATAGACACTCCCCTATCACTGTCACCTGTCCATGGACATAACAGCACAGCAAATAAGAAATAGCTACATGCACATGGTCATGTGACCACAGCCCAGAATGGAATATAGGAGTAATAAAGGTAATGGAAATACATTACAGAATTACAGCCATCTACATATGTGATTATTTTAAAGAAAGTTGATGCAAATTGTAAACCCCTTCAAGTACTAAAATAGACTGTGTTCTTAACAGGTTAATAATGTCACAAGTGTATTTGTCCCCATTCATAGGTTTTGTTCAGTTAATGGTTTCACCAGCTCTGTGTCTTTATTCCTAATTTGTACTCCCTTATCATCACATCACAATGGTCTATACTGTATATTTAATCCTAGACTATGATCTATTGCGGTGTTGTCACAATAATGTGCAATTGTCTGTATGTATACCCCTTTTAATATTTACAGCGCTATGGAATGAATGGCACTTTAATAATAAATAATAATAAGAATAATAGTTTCCTTCATCAGCTTTTTCCCATTGTGATTTCAAAACAACCTTTCCATTCATTTACTCATTTACTGTATGTTGATGGCGTGACGACCCACCAGTGATGACCACATGCAGAAGAGAGTGCAATATTTGTAGGTGAGCCCTCTGCAGTTCACTAATTGCTTTTCCAATGAGGTGATCATCATAAAGTGTTACTCTCTTGGTATCATCAAGAATACTAATACAGTGTTTGTAATTGAGGATGTTCTTCATAGAAGCAGAAGCATGGCAGCAGAAGAAGACCACATGGTCCACCTATGCACATATTGTATATAAAAAGTGTCCCTTGATATTTATCGATGCTAGGAAAGTGAACACAGGGCGTACGTTGGCATGATTATCTCCTCACTTTAATGGTGGTAGAAGCTCTGATTGCCATTGCTCATACATGGAAGAACATACAGTTAGATATGAATTGTATTACAAAAAGAATTCTCTCAGTGATAGCAATTTATCAGCCATGGTGTTGATTGCTTAGGTGGTTAATGTAGCATTCTGCAAATTATTCGATCTAGCTAGGCTAATCCCTTATGAATGTAGATGACTCACCCCTCTATAATTATTGAAGCATGCTCTGCCATACAGTCACTGATGATTGCATTGTTTCTATATTTATGCTAATAGACCAAGGATGCAATTTCTTTCCAAAAGCAAGGCCATGGAATTCCCTAGACAAATTTGCACCTTCAAGTATTTGCAATATGAAGAAGAGTGCTTACATCAGATTAAATCACAAATCCATACCTCTCATTTGTCTCATTATTCACAAGACTACAAGGCGGTGGAGCTCATTCAAATTAACATTAAACATTTCTAAGCAAATTGTTGGTGTCCCTAATGTAATAAACTCACTTACCTGGACTCTGGTGGCACATCTTACTCCACATGGCTGCCATGGCACTTCATTTAGTAGGCATTCTGCTTGGCATATGTGTGAACTACTAATGATGTAGGTACAATATTTAAAGGGTTATCCTACAAATTAAAAATATATACTTTCCTGAGTAATACACTCCTTTATTTTAGCTATACAGGAAGCTGCTTTTGGGCTATGTGTCAGTATAGGTATATGGGCAGGTATATGTGAGGAAATAGCTCAGTCTGGTGTGAGCTTTGAACGAGTAAGTGTATGTACTATCTGCTTCTGGCTCCATGCACCGTGTTAGTTCTGGCAGCCAGTGGTCCTGCTAGCAATTGTTTGGTGAGGGTGCAGGGTATCATACTCCACCGCTTTGATATGGATCACCTATTCTAAAAATCACCCATGAATATTGAGGTTCTTGAAAAAAAAAAAAAAACCTTTAAGAGTATCATCCCCACATGTTTATTTCCAGGGGGAAAAAGTGTTTATGGGCTCTTTTTAGCCAGCTCAAAACCAAGCTATTTATCACTTTTGATTCTTTACTACATGTGGGTTTGAAAATGTTTTCCTGTTGGCTTTTTATTTGTTGTTATTTATTTGTTTGCATTGTTTTCAATATACAGTATTCTCTCCTGATGACATTTTTAATGTGAAATAAAAGAGAAATAAAGCCAGAATCCAAACACAAAAGTAACAACCAGCAAAATGTAACATAATAACCTTATGTGTCTTTGTTTTTCGCTTTTCATTCGTTAGATATCAAAATTGCAGACTATGAAAAATACATTAGAAAAACAGTGCATTGTTCTTTCAGGCTACAGTCATGTCAACTCCTTTCTATCCCACCTCTGATGCTAATGCATATGAGTCAGGAAGTAATGGAGGAGGGCACTGAGTTCAGCCTCGATAACGTTTGTCTAAACAGCAAGAGAGACCATTTTATTGGAAGAAATCTCCTAGTTACTAATAGTACAAATAGATTTAGTCACAGTAACCATGTGGATCTGTAATAAATTACAGAGTACTAAATCTACCAGGATAAATCCCACATCCCATCCATAGTTGGCAGATTTGCATTCTAGGGTCATGTGAAAGCTGGGTTACAACCATGTGGAGCTGTAATAGTATACATAATACTACATTTATCAAGATAAATCCCCATCCTCACTCCTAAATAGTGCCATAGCTAAGAAGATTTGCTTTTCATGGTCCTGGGAAAGCTGAGTTACAACCATGTGGAGCTGCAATCGACTACAGAATACTAAATCTATCAAGATAATTCCTCCTCTCTATTGCTGAATATTGCCATAGCGATGTAGATTTGCCTTCCAGAGTCCTGTGAAAGCTGGGGTACCACAATGTGGAACAGTAATGAACTGCAGAATACTAAATCCATCAAGAACCCCCCCCCTTCCCTCCCCTGAATCCTAAATAGTGCCATACCTAGGAAAATTTGACCTTCAGGTACCTGGGAAAGCTGGGAGAAATAAATCCAACTCCAAACTCCTAAATAGCGACTAGGAATATTTGCCTTTCAAGCTGCTGGGAAAGCTGGGTTACTACTATATGACTCTGTAATGCATTCTGCAGAATACTAAATCTACCAAGAAAAATTCTTCGCCCTGCCATGCGCCCATACAGCAGTTTACCACCACATGTGGGGTGTTTCTGTAAACCGCAGAATCAGGGTAATAAATATTTGAGTTTTGTTTGGCTGTTAACCTTAGATGTGTTAAAGAAAAAATGGACTAAAATGGAAAATCTGCCAAAAAAGTGAAATTTTGAAATGTCATCTCTATTTTCCTTTAATTCTTGTGGAATACCTAAAGGGTTAACAAAGTTTATAAAATCAGTGTTAAGTAACTTGAGGGGTGTAGTTTCCAAATGGGATCATTTATGGGGGCTTCTACTATGTAAGCCCCACAAAGTGACATTAGACCTGAACTGGTCCTTAAAAAGTGGGTTTTGGAAATTTTCTTAAAAATTTTAAGAATTGCCTCTAAAATTCTAAGCCTTCTAACGTCCCAAAAAAATAAAATGACATTTACAAAATGATGCAAACATAAAGTAGACATATGGCGAATTTTAAATAATAAATATTTTATGAGGTATCACTTTCAATTTTAAAAGCAGAGAAATTGAAATTTTGAAAATTGTGAATTTTTCAAAATTTTTGGTAAAGTTGGGATTTTTTTCATAAATAAAGGTGACTCAAATTTATGACTGTCATGAAGTACAATGTTTCACGAGAAAACAGTCTCAGAATGGCTTGGATAATTAAAGGTGTTCCAAAGTTATTACCACATAGAGTGATACATGTCAGATTTTCAAAAATAAGTCTGGTCACAAAGGTGCAAAATGGCCTGGTCATTAAGGGGTTAATATAGCACAAATAATAATAATACACTAAAAGAATCATAAAAACATAAGGAATAAAACTGTACAGAATATACAAATCAGTATAATTTGATATTTTTCTGATATGTTGCCCATATATTCATATATTCATTAGTGCATGCCGATTAGGTCAAGGACCAACTCATAGTTCTGGGTTACTTCATAAGTGATCACTTGTATTTTACTGAAGGCAATTCTTTGGTACAGTGATGGTGCGTCCTTTATTCTACATAAGGAATCAATCGCATTAGTTACGGTGTTAAAGTCTTGCATTAAATATTCACGCAACCTCTTACTTCATACTCCCCAAACAGAATCTCTTAAGGTTCCAATACAAAACTCCTGGTTAGTATTGTAAGTATATAAACAGGATATCAGCACTTAGGGGGAAGTTCACATCATCAGTGTTTATTCCAATAGTGTTAGTCCATGTAAACGGGTTCACGGGCTGTGCACTTACCCATTCACCCTCCGTACAGCATACTGGTGGTTGCCGCGGCCGTGGTGTATGTTTCCTCGTGGCAGGTACGACGCGGTCAGCGTGTCTGTGTCTGTGTCTTCCGCCGCTCTACCTTACTCAGTAATTTCGTTCCAGGTTACCGCTGTTCCTCCCTGTGCTGCTTTTCCAGGAGACAAATAAGACTTTGTTATAGGTTTGTCTTGAGTATATTTTCATACTCCCTTGAGAGCAAGTTGATATTGTCCAGCTAAAACCGTTTCGGTACTCCTGGTACCTTCATCAGTAGCAATATCAACCCATTTTTGCATCAAGCCTTAAATACCTTTCCGTTCTCCAAATTATGGACTGGATCATGAACAAATTCATTAAATGAGCTTAATAATTATCAAAACAATATACATATATGCTTACATATTTAGCTAAAACACCATAAAACAACATAAAATATGTATATATCACATTAATTTAACATATTGAAGGGATGCGTTTTCATTGCGTTTTTTTCGCCATCTTGCGTTTCATGAAATATTGCATTTTTTCAAAATATCATCATTCCATTGTGCTCATATGCTCTATTATATATATATGCTTTAATTTAATCATTATCATATTTAATTATATAGGGAAAGGACGTTTCTAATCCATTACTAAATTCAACCAAAAGGTTTTTTGCTAAAAAGGTTTTTTGCTAAAAAGGTTTCTTGATAGAGGTAGCTAGAAAGAAACCTTTTTCATCGATGATGAAATCACCACATCCGTCCAGAGCGCTGATGAAGTCAGCGCGCATGAGATTTGGCGCATTTTCTTCAATCAAGATGGCTGCAACGGTCTCTCCGCAAGCAAATGGATGAGGTGTGTATATCTTTTTAGTATTTAACCCCTGAAAGGCCTGAATGTTACTATCAGATGCCACGATCAGCATTGAACAAGGCATCTGAGGAGTTCAATGACAGGGGTGCCACAATCGCCATTCCCCATCATTGCACCTGTTACATACAATGGGATACGATTGTATCAAAGTAGTGATACAAAGTATCATCGCAAAGATGTAACAAAGTAGTTTGTAACATATCGAATTTCTTTGTGAACTTGGGCAAAGCAGCTTAATCGAGTTTTAATCGAGACTATGCTCTTCTCTAAAGATCACCGCCGCGGGTCTGATCACAAGGTAACATCACTTGATTATCATAATATACAGCTATGCAAAATAGAAATTGAATATAATAAGGAACGCTCACTAAATGTATTTACTGTATGCTTTATAGCCTGGTCATTAAGAGGTTATTTTTGTTCTGACAATGGTTTTGGCCCAGATTCTCTCAGCCTGTATCCATTTACATGTAGATGTCCCTATTCTGTTCCCTTTTATTGACTCCTTCTGTCACATTTGCATTTCCATGGGGAAATCAGATCAGGAGAATTGCAGTTATAGAGGTGGTTGCTATTAATACGATTAAAGAGATTCTCGCTGAAAGGATTGGACTTTGGAACTGGTTTATTTCAATCACCGGCTCTTTTATTCAAATAAGCCATTACTTTTTTCTGATTTGGATAAAAGGACAAGAAAAACATTTTTATTTAAAAGAAGGTTTTTGGAGTGGGTCCAATTCGACCTCAGATGTTATCTGATTTAGACTTTTTATTTTTCCTGATTACACTGGGAAATATTCATTGTACTGTTTCCCTTTGAAAATGGGAATGAAAGTGCACTGGCATACATAGAGTTAGTAAAAAAAATGCTTTTTTTTTGTTTTAATCCGTTCCAAACATGCGCCGTGCATATACAGCGGGGCAGAAAGTGAGTTAATGACCTGCACTGTACTATCACAATGTGATGATTGGGTGGGCACAGGAGCTGTGCTTGCTTGATCAGGGATAGGGGTTAGGCTGTTACTGACATACAGAGTTTACATAGGGAGGGAGCTCCCTTTTTCAACCCATAGGATGCCTGTAATGTGATCGATAGGAGCCAATGGTTTCTATGACAGCCTGAAGACTTACAAAGGCCTTGGTTCCTGCCAGCTACGGAAGCCGATCGATAGGAGCCGATGGTTTCTATGGCAGCCTGAAGCCTTACAAAGGCCTTGGTTCCTACCAGCTACGGACAGGGGCGGGCTGGGCCGGGAGGCAGGAGGGCATATGCCCACGGGCCAGTAGATGTTCAGGGCCGTAGACGCAGATACAAGACGCAGACGCAACTAAGCCTACAGCAGCGCCAGTGGGACGAAGGAACCAATAGTTCCCTGCCCTCCCTCTATCCCTAGCAGGTAATGTCTAAACTGTAGATTCTCTTTCCTACCCTGTGTAAACTTCAAGCACCGCACGGAGCTGCTAGGTCATGTGGGTCGGACGTCGGTGTGCAGCATAGGCGGGCTGTTTGCAGAGCCGAAAGATTAGTCAGGGATGGCTGCTCTGCAATGTTAGGAGGAGAGGGAGATAAAGTGCCTCTGCCATTTCAGGAGAGGTATATTTATGTACTGTGGAGGGGCTAAGGGAAGAGGAACTGAGAATATTTTTTGCAGGGGGCATTCTGTGTAATACTGTATGCAATGGGCAAATAATATTGTATGGAGGGAGGAAGGTGTAATATTGCCTGCAAAGGGGGGCTGTGTATTATTGTATTCAGAGGAGGGCAGGCGTGTAATATTGTATGAGGGGGGGGCCTTTAATATTGCATGGAGGGAGGATGGTGTAATATTGTAATACTAATTCTAACCCTAAAACTGACCATTGGGCTCATGCAAACGGCCGTTGCCCGGCCGTGCCCATATTGCGGCTGGCAATCAGCATATCCGCAATACACAAGCACTGGCCGTGTGCACCCAGCATCATGGATGCTGACACATTCACTTGAATGGGTCTGCAATCCAGAAGGTCGTTGTGGAATGGAGACACAGAACCCCACGGAAGAACTAAGGAGTGCTTCCGTGAGGTTTCTATCCGTGCCTCCGCACAGCAAAAAAGTAGTGCATGCACTACTTTTTTGCGGTGTGTACCGTCTGATGCAGACCTCATTCAAGTGAATGGGTCCGCATCCGCGTGCAGCAGCTCTACAGTCAGTGCCCATGCATTGCGCACTGCAGTTTGCGGTCCACTGCACAGAACTGTCCGTCACAAGTTCACATGCATGAACCCTGACCTTAACTACAACCCCATTACCTCACGTACCTCACAAGTGACCATAATAAATGACTGTCCACATATATCTGTACTGTATCATTTATAACTCACACCTGACACATAGTATACACACAGAGTATGATACGTCAGGTGCACGGTGTAAAAGATGCAGTATCTGCAGATATATAGTATACACACCAGTGTACTGATATCTGAGATATGAGGTATAATACATGCAGTATATACAGATATATAGTATTGTTGAGGTGGACATAAACCTGTCCTTTCTGGAATTCAGTCAGTCATTCCGAATTGTTTTGAACACGGGTGCGCACAATAATTAAGGACAAAACACAGACTTATGATTCCAGTATTAAGTCCTTTGGCCGTGCTTCTGTGGCAAAATCATTACAGCCTCTGGCTTGTTTCTTTATTAACACACGTACTTATTCGATACAAAAAGGAAAGGGGGCGTAAGCATGCAAATAGCAAACAATATCATTCTTGATTGGATAGAAGTTGCATTCCATTCTACGTCACTAGCTTGAAAAAGTCATATTGATAAGAGTACGGGGGCCATCTTGGACTAGTTAAATATATACATATATTATACGCAAGCTTTATAAAAGTTACAAAGCATAAAAATATGACACAAAAAGTATATATAAATATACACACATTCCTCCGTGACACACCGCACCGCAGCATCTTGGACACAATACCAGTATATAGACATTCTACACAGCTGCATAAGCATTTACAAAGCTGAGATATATATATATATATATTTCTATAGCATTAAATACATGTATATCCAAATGACATAACACTATGAGGGGAAAATTCAGTATTTCGACCGGTCTACCTTCACAGTCCCCCCTAAAGACTGAATTTTTCCCTAATCTTTGATTTTCTAATTGTCAAGTGTCTAGACGGACATGGGGGAAAAGGTAGTCTTCACCAAGGCTGAAACCCAACAGGTACCCCCCTGTGTACTTGGGCTTATCCTAATCATTTGACAGAAACCTATCTGTGGACCATTGGATTTCTAAAAAAAACAAAAAAAACTGTGTGTTGGACTAACAAGAAGTGTCTCTCTGTGGTCGTCTTCTCTTCGATCTTCTTGGATAATAACAAAAGTCTCTGGTGCAAAGTCAATTGTCCATCACTTGATGCTTGTTATTACAAAGTGCAGTCTATGACCCCTCCTTATGTAGGTGAAGGGGTTGCAGGTGTAGGTGTCAGTGTAGATGTTAGAGCCTCTTATCAGTGGGTGATAAACAGTCTGTTACCTTGACTGTGGGAGGAGCTTTGACACAAGGACCTCCCACCCTCACTGGTCTGCATCAGCTCTGCTGGTTAGGCACACAGATTACCGTTAAGGTCCACCCCTGGACAGCCGTAGTACGAACAGCAAGGCCTTGTGCAGCATGGCTGACCCGTGGTCGAAGTTGTTTCTTGTTGGATGACGGGTTACTGACAACTGTGTCTTACCACACCTTGTAGACTGGACGTAGCAGCTCCTGGACTTTCCCCGAGGTTGTTAGTCCCAGCTCTTTGTAGCTGCACACAGGAAAGATGCACCGGAACAGTTCCACACAATCAAAAAGTCAACTCAAAAAAAACTCAGTTCGTTAGAATAAGCCGTTGCTGAGGTGGTTTCCTCTCCATCATTGATCAAATAAACAAATGTCCTTAGAACGTTTGTCGGTCCAACACTGTATGTAAATAACACTTACCAATGACACCAAAGAGGTCTTCTGTCAAATGAAAAAGGACTTTTGTGAGACTCTAAATCTGGTCTAATTAAAGGATACTTCAAAACAAACTCTCATGATTTTTTTTTTCCTTTTTTTTGACAAATAATCCTGCATATTTCAATACATTAATCAATACCAATACCCGGGTATCTTGTGTAATGTAAACCTTTTGAACCAAATAAAACACAACACCATTAATATTTTATTAATAATAACCAACCTTCTTGAGATACCTAACGATGTTTGATGCTTACTAAACGTGTGATATTGTGTATTCTGCACATTTTGTAGCAGTACCCAACTTTTCTGGATGTGGAAATGATTGGACTTTTTTTTCTTTTCCTTTAAATGAACAGAGTACTCGTAACTAGGAGATGTGCACAAGGGCTGTCTTTGTATCTATGACGTCAGCATTGTCCTCCTCCCTCCCCCCTTAGTCCATACTGTGAGCTTCCCTATTTGAGTCAGTCTTGTCTTGGTTGTCCATGAGGTCAGATCTCTGTTAGTACATTAGACATACAACAAAAAAAGCAAACATAGAAACAAACAGATCTGACAATACAGACACAAAACATGAAGGGCCCATAAACGTTTCATTGCCTTGTTTTCAAAAATAAAATGTAGAGTTTGGTCAAAATATTTGGTACCAAGGAAAAAATAAAAATCCCCAATGCGCATATAAAGAAAAACAAATGTAGTACATCATAAACATTCCTCATTTTCTCTGCTGCATCCACGCACAGTCCACACACAAGTACAACTTCAAGCTACATTCATTCACATTCCACTGAATGGGTCAACTCTCAGAGACACAGCTTTCCTGGATACGGATACACACAGAAAACCATCCTGTACGGGGGGAGTAGAAAGAAACATTAAGTGAATCAATTGCTGGCACATAATACCATTGTCTTCGGTTGTTCACTCCTACAACACATTGTTAAACTATTGTCTCGACTCTTGGACATTTACAAGCTGCTAGAAAGAGAAAAAGGAAAGTTATTAATTTATAAAATTTCTGATTTCTAATTAGACAATATTAACTAATTACAGTTATATTTATATCCCTCATTTACTAAGTCGAGTACTCGTTGTGCTTCTACTTGCATCTATGTGCATTGTTTCCCACTTGTAGCCGTGTCATGGAGAATACCAGTAACTAAGATGGCCGCTGGGCGGGGACTGATGTTCCCTCAGTTAAGATGGCCACCTGGAAAGGAAGTTGCAGGAGTTAAGATGGCCACCGGAGTGGGAATGGGATTAGTTAAGATGGCTGCTGGAACGGAAATTGGGACGCGTAGGACGTGCCATCTTGTATGATAACTGAATACAAGGAGGTGAGCCGCGGGCGTGGTTTTGGCACTGACGTTCTTTACAGGTCCACC
This sequence comes from Rhinella marina, assembly GCA_900303285.1. Taxonomy (NCBI): domain Eukaryota; kingdom Metazoa; phylum Chordata; class Amphibia; order Anura; family Bufonidae; genus Rhinella; species Rhinella marina. Next base: position 43,352 of record ONZH01004855.1, on the reverse strand, counting down.
CCTCTGAAGAGAGAGACTGAGGGGGGCTAGTGAAATGGCGGGGGATGTGTCTGCGGGAGCGCGGTTGGGTCCTCCTGTACCATCTTAGGGGCCGTGCTGACGGCATGTAAAAGTAATCATTTGTCTTTTCATTATACATTTCTGCCCAGACTAATTTCTTATACTTAATAATTTTCCGCTGATGCTCGCATTTTTTTTCTTTTCATAAAATCTAGAATATAATGTAAATTCAAGGCCGAATGTCCAGTGTTCACTCCTTTTTGGCCTAATGCCAGAACACTTCCCTGTGAGCGATGATTTCTTCCATTCTCAACTTAACCCTTAATTTGGCCTCATCATCACATCAGTAGAGCAGATATCGCTCACAGTAAACTTGGCTGTGTGACCTTCATCTACTAGTCGGTTCTCTGGCAACACACAAGGTCAGATTTCTGGTCCACACAGACATAACAAGTGGATTATCATAGTCATAAATTCCAAAGGGGGGGCTGAAACTGCAAACTGCAAAGCTGAGCTAACACTGAAGAAAATCCTTTTTTTTTTTTTTTTTTTCCATTGTCTCACTTTAGAAGCCAAATCCGCCATTTTGCAGCTTTCTATAAGTCACTTACATAAACCATATCAACCATTTTTTCCTGCACCAACCTATTACACTTCTAACCACTTTTTCTTTCCCTTCAATTCACTTTCCACAGTCCATCTTTTTTTTTTTTTCCCTGATTTGAAGCAGTTCTATAGAAGGCTCTTGCTACATCGATCAAACTTTCACTGGGCTGTAATCTGCCTCCTGGAGGCATCCCAATTATCTTAAACAAGCTTTTCACATCCTTTACATATCTTTTTGCCTTCTTTGCTCCACCAGACTGACAGCATTCTGAGCACCAGTCGGGAGACTGTGCTGGGTTTTTGAACACTTGAAGCATATTTTACAGTGCCCTATTGGCGCGGCCGTTTTCGCCAACCTGAGTTAACCGTCCTCCGACTAGCCAATAAATCACGGGGGGAGGGGAAAGAGACCTCACTACGATTTCCCCGGGGAGAGAGAAACACACTACGATCTCCCCAATTTACACACCGACTCACGCGGCTAAACTTCAAACTTCAAACTGCAATCAACACTTCACCCGTGAGGGAGTTGCAACAATGGGCACTACGGTTACCACTCAGCGCACTAACTAACAACTAACTACAGGTTCACGCTCCGGATAACTTGCTGGTATACCCGGGCGCCACCAAAATCCCAGGCGCACACTCTGGGTAACTTGCTGGTATACCCAGGCGCCGCCCAAATCCCTGATCTAGGCGCGCGTTCTGAGTAACTTGCTGGTATACCCAGGCGCCGCCTAGATGACTACTCTAAGTGTTTAGGCGCACACTCTGGGCAACTGGTCCGTAACGTGTCGGAATACCCAGACGCCACCTAAATCACTACTTCAACGTGTTCTCACAGATTCCGCTGCCAGTCTGGGTCCCTAACATGATCTGACTGAATCCCCACGTGACCTTTCCTGAGGGGCTGTAGGTTTCCGGAATCCCCGGCGGAGACCACCAGGCGTCTGGTCACATGACGTTTCACTCAGGCCCCACAAAACCTAAACCCCAGACTACCACTCCCCCCTCGAGCCACAGGTAAGTTATCACATACAGTGTATATATAACTTACCGTGGTCGGTTAGGGTGATCAGTCCCCTTCGGGAGGGAGTGGTGCCCGTGGCATCGGTCGAGGGTTGGGACACCGAGCGAGTCCTGGTGCTCCTTTCGGGGGCCCCACGGTTGGGCGCCAGCTGTTGAGGTGGACATAAACCTGTCCTTTCTGGAATTCAGTCAGTCATTCCGAATTGTTTTGAACACGGGTGCGCACAATAATTAAGGACAAAACACAGACTTATGATTCCAGTATTAAGTCCTTTGGCCGTGCTTCTGTGGCAAAATCATTACAGCCTCTGGCTTGTTTCTTTATTAACACACGTACTTATTCGATACAAAAAGGAAAGGGGGCGTAAGCATGCAAATAGCAAACAATATCATTCTTGATTGGATAGAAGTTGCATTCCATTCTACGTCACTAGCTTGAAAAAGTCATATTGATAAGAGTACGGGGGCCATCTTGGACTAGTTAAATATATACATATATTATATGCAAGCTTTATAAAAGTTACAAAGCATAAAAATATGACACAAAAAGTATATATAAATATACACACGTTCCTCCGTGACACACCGCACCGCAGCATCTTGGACACAATACCAGTATATAGACATTCTACACAGCTGCATAAGCATTTACAAAGCTGAGATATATATATATATTTCTATAGCATTAAATACATGTATATCCAAATGACATAACACTGTGAGGGGAAAATTCAGTATTTCGACCGGTCTACCTTCACAGTATGTACAGCAATGTACTGATATGTGAGGTATGAGGTATAATACATGCGGTATATACAGATATATAGTATGCACAGCAGTGTACTCATGTGAGATATGAGGTGTAATTTATTGCTCATACCTCATATCAGTACACTGCTGTGTATCTGTATATATTGAATGTATGATAAAAGTATAATAGATGCAGTGGGTATAGATGCAGATATATAGTATAACAGTGCACTCATGTGAGATATGAGGTGTAATTTATATCTACATTCTAGCTTCTACTGAGTATTATAACACAGTGTGTGTAGACTGTATTGAGGGGGCACAGCAAAGAGGCACTATACATAACAGGGCACTATAGGCAGAGGGCACGGAGTGTGTGGCACTACCATTGGGGGGCCCTGTGTGTAGCACTAACGCTGGTGTTATATTCAGGGCACAGCAGGTGGCACTAAGAGGAGTTTGTGTCATTGTGCAGGGTGCCAATGTATTGGTAAAGAGAAAAGCTGAAGACATCTTCTCAGCAAATTTGCAGAGCTGAATTGTGGACGGGAGATGCCATCATGGTGGTCTGAACCAGATGGAGAAGAACTCAGGAGGAGATGTCACCTGTAAGTCTAGTGACGGAAGTGTGATGGAAATTATTATTCTGCTACTGACTGTGTATGATGAGAGCTGTATGATGATGAGTGGTAGCGTGCTGTTTTGTGAAATAACAACTCCCAGCATCCCTTTACTGCTGTTCAGGCCATACTGGGAGCTGTAGTTTCACAACGTACAAGCTTTTACTTGGTGAGGGCTGACCTGACTATGCAAATGGTATCTGTACTGAACTTTTAAAATGTGGTGATATACATATGTACTTTGCATGGTTCTGGTGCTGTATTTATGTATCGATCTTAGTTCTTTGTGGTTTGGTTCTGATGCTATATTTGTTGTTTATTCTGTTCCTGTATTTGACTAATAGGCTTAGTTCGTGTGCTGTGTTTGACTTGTAGGCTTGGTTCTGGTGCTGTATGTATGTAGTGATCTTGGTTATTGCTCTGTATTTGTATGTTAAATTTGCAACTGATGCTATACTTCAATCTAATACTATCCATTCAGTTTGCATTTGGGCCACTGTCACAGATTCTGTCAAAAAGACCAGACAAAGAAGTTTTGCATGTAGGACTTTTTTGTCCGGTAAAGGAGCAGTTTCCTGACCTCATTATAGTCTATGGAGTCTCTTCAGTTCAGGAGTTGGTAAATCTTGCCCTTTAATGACCATGCTGTTGCTACTGTATCTGGGATTGTACATGTGTGTACGATCCCAACATGAAAACACAACCAGCTGCCGCCTTTTAACGATTTAAAGCCCATTTACCTATACTGCCTTTGTATGGTAGGCGGAGTTAAAAAGGTTATGGTGTACGGTGGGCCACTACATATGGGCAAGTGGTATGTCCTTGCCCCCCAGGCTAAATTTGCCAGCCAGCCCCTGGCTACGGAAGCCCATAAGCATTGAACTGACAGTTTCAATGCAGTACAATACAGCATGTACTGCACTGCATTTAACCCGGGATCACACCCTTAAAAACTAAAGTCTCCTACTTCAATTAAAATAAAAAAAATAAATAAATAAATGAATAGTAAACAAGTAAAACAGCCCCTTTACCTCATTAAGCCTTTTGCTATTGTAATAAATAGAAAGAAAATACAAAAAAAAACAAAAAACATATTAGGCGTTGCAGTTTCTGTAACAACCGTTTGTAAAATATCACATGATCTAAAAACATTGTTAGAACAGCCATTTTTTGTCACCTCTTCTCCCAAACAATATCAAGTGATCAAAAAAAGTATGTATCCCAAAATGGTACAAATGAAAATGCCTGTGAAAAACAAGCCTTCACAAAAAACCATCACTATAAAATGTTTTTAAAAATGGCCCTAAAATATGGTGACACAAAAACAAGCAAAACTTTAAAAAAAACTGGCATAAAATTGGTATCTCTTTAATCATACTGACCAGAAAAATAATTTGTCATTTTTCTGTGGGTCAGGGAACAGGGTATGTGCTGTGGAAAGGCCACAGTTATTTTAAAAAAAGAATAGCTGATTAGAAGTACAAATTTCATACAGCAGAATAAAATTTTGGGGAAGGTGCGGAACTGGTGAAGGTATGGCAAAAGCTGCAGCTGATAACATAGAAAAGAATTTAATTTAAAAAAAATTAAAATGATGGAATATGACAAAAAACTGCAGCTGATGACAGAGAAGAATTCAGTCTAAAAAAGGATTACAATTTGATGAAGGCATGGAACTACGCCAAACACCTGGCCAAAAGTCCAAATAATGAGATAAAGCAAAAACTGAGGCTGAGGATAATTAGGTTCATCTTTCTCCTAATCCTTGGATGGCAGTGATTGTGAATTAAGTTGTCCATTAAAAAACAATCCTTTATTTAAAAGACCAAACCTACTTTTGTTATACAGATGTATATTTTTTTATTTGTTTTATTGAACAAATGCAATAAACAAATTATTACAGAAAACCAATCAGGACCATGTCCTGTGAACACAGATATACACTATATTCATACATATGACATCATTTCTAACATCATTGATATGCAAGAGTCTTAAAAAAAATAGGAGTATATATTAAGAAGCCTATCTAGATGCTGATGCAATAGCATTATTCATCGCATGTGAAGAGTATAAAGTTTGTGTTGAAGAGCACCATGGTTCTCAGACCCCCACGAACTTAGAGGCACGTCCCCTGTTTTTACACTATATGTTCATATGGAATGATGGTGTTAACAAATAGTTTCCATTGACTAATAGTAGAACTTCTATGCAGATGTATATTTAGACACAGTTGTATCGGGAGAATCACTTTAACGTAGAGGTGGACAACGTTTTCTGGTTGGGGGCCACATTGCCAGACTGAACCAATGATGAAGGCCGAAAATAAAATTTTAAGGGGTATTATGAACTGAAGTACTGTATTTATGGTATATTGAACACACAGTATATATCATAAATGTCTAGTTAGACTTCCAGGACTCCCATCTAATGGGGGAATACATGAAAGATACATATGAGCAGTCAAAAGACCTAGGCATATGTGTCTGTTACTAGATGGTTGGGGGCCGCACAAAATGGTATCGAGGGACGGATGTGGCCTCTGGGCCGCAGGTTGTGCACCCCTGCTTTATCGTGATTTGTTGTATTAATGTAATGTATTTTACTTGTGTTAATGTGTTAAGTCAGTCAAAATAATAGTGGAAACATCTGTACCTTGATGGTCATATTGTAAGTCTGTGATGGTTCTGCACCATATCACAGTATACAAGTGATCTTCTTTTCTAACACTTACAGTGGCTGTCTCAGCTGAACAAGTAAAGATCATGTCCTCCTGGATTATTTATTTCACTAAATTTCTTAATACCTGCTAATAGGGTGGTTGATCCAGTGAGTTATTCTGATTGCCTGACTCCTATGGGACTTCCAAAAGTAGCCAAGGCGTTATTATAGGTCCTATAGTGGTGGATGAAAGAGTGGCCGCGTATTCACAACTTATTCTCCATTCACTTAGGGGCAATGTTCTTGGGATAGAAGCAGTTGCCGGAGGTTGGACCCACACCTATTGGACATTCTTGGCATATCCTAGCGATATGCCATAAATGTCCAAATGAGAATACCCCTTTAAGCTCCCAATACATATTACAGCACTGTTGCCCGAGTCTATCATTTTCCGCAGGGCCAGCTAACAACCTAATGTGCGTTGTAAACTCCTGAATCTCCCTCAACAGAAAATGTTTCTCCTGTCTCCTCACGGAAAATACTACAAGGGTGTACTAGTGTTTAGGTGATAGCTGTTAAAGGTATATGGCCACCTATATACCATAAGTTTTTCTGTCTTAGGTCCTTTTTCCATCCTTTAATGTTTTATATTAAAGTCTACTCGTTGTGCCAAATACCAAGTTAAACTTCACAATCTATAACATTGGATTGGGGAAAACCTTTACATAAAGAGCATCTTAATTGTAAGAATTTATTTTAATTAGCTTGCCGACATCTCGATTTAATAAGGCTATCTCAAGCTGATTAAATTGCCTGAATGATGACATTCATTTTCTGTCTGTGATTTATGTTCAGAGATCATTATAAATAAAGTGTTTTCTGGTAATTACTTATTCATTCAGAATAGTTTATAATAGGGTATAAATATGATGTCTTTCAACCTTGACAGCCATTAACAGCACAGGAATTTCACAGATGGTTTATACAATCGCTCATTCTTAATAATCTTTCTTGCACCAGCATCTTTTGTATTGTTTAAAATGTATTAAATTAATCAAAATGAAACAAAAAAATCAAAAAGTATTTAGTTTTACCAATTCTATCTTTTCATTTTAGCCCTCAATAAGACAAATTGTTGATAAAGTTGGCCCAAAACACTCCTTGACCTTAAAAGCTTAAAGGGGTTTTCCAGTATCTTGATACTGATGGCCTATTCACAGGATAGACCATCAATATCAGATTGGTGGGGGGGTCCAACATCATGCATTCCCACCAATCAGCTGTTTATTTCTGTTGGAGCAGTTCTGCAGTAACCAGCTGCATCCACAACACAATGAAGCTAGCCGTGTAGTTCTGGTGTCTACTCCTGATGCTGGAGCTACCTTTCAAACATCTGATTGGTGGGGTTGTGGGGTGTCATACATCAGTCTGAGGAAAGGCCATCGATATCAAAATACTGGAAAACATTTTTAAATTTAAGTTTTAGCAAAAACAGCATTATGTGTAAATCAAATAATTTCAACATGTTCTTAGTTTGCTTGGATTAACAGTATGCATTATGTCTCAAAATTGTGTGAAAGCTAAAAGGGAGTCTGTCACCTTATTTTCACCTATATAACTAACAGCAGTGCCCCACAGAAGATTGCACACACATCCCAGACATACCTGTGTGAATATGGATATAATGCTGTGATTTTGGTATCATTTTAAAGCTCGGAATGCTTTCAAAGATGGTCATAATCATTTTTCTATCTGCTACCAATCCCAAGATATGAGCAGCTAAAGCAGTCCTCCCCTCTTCAGTCTGGTTTGCAGCAGCAGCAGAGCTGGGCACTTGGGAGCTGTTTTCCTGCAGAATAAAAGTGGTTTTCCTGGACATGTAATACAGACACAGAGTGCACACAGGTATGTCTGGAATGTGTATGCAATCTTCTGTGGGGCAGTGCTGTTAGTTATATAGGTGAAAATGAGGTGACAGACTCCCTTAAAAAAAGAGAATCTTCTAAATGTTGAATAAATTTGGTTGATCTTTAATTAAGTCTACTGCTTTCATCTTGAAATGTTACTCTTCTTTCTAGACCAAACCTTTACTGGAGTAAACGTTAGACAATTAATGACATTTTTTAAAAAGGCTTGTATCAGCTTCACAGGCTAACCACACCTACCTTTCAACCCATTTTTTAAAACTGAGGTGTCTGTTATAAGAATGTAAAGTTTTGCAAAACTTTTGCGCAAGTAAGCCCTAAACATTGCAAAGCCACATTTTCCAAGTTTTTGAAGCCAGAACTTTGGGGTGTTGATAACATCCTCTTACAGATGAGCGAATCATCCAAAATTCGCTTCGGCAAATAATTGACGAATTTCTGACAAGATTCGTTCTTAATACGAATTTATTCAGTCGAATTTGTGTTACAAAATAATCGTTGTTTTGCGAACATTCCTACACAAATTACGAACATACAGTCAGTTTTGTTAAAAGTATGCAATACGTAAGCATTTGCGTACAAAGTGCGTACGAATCCTTAGCATACTATTGACTCGCGATTGCGTCATACACCGCACGCATGAGGCTAGGCTGCGGCGTACAGTCTTTAGAGGCAGTCCATATGAGGTAGAAAAGTAAGGTGCTAGCTATCTGGCTAAGTGCATAATTTACTAAAAAACACCATCCAATAAGTGCATAATAGGACACATTGCAGTACCTGAAAAAGAATACACACAAAGGGCTAAAGTGCTTGAACGTTTCTGAACCTATAAAAACATTATTGCTAAAATACAGCAAAGACAATTATGCAAACATTTTAGTGCAATTTCACATTTGCAAGCATAAGAGGCTCAGATATACGTTTGAGTCTCTCCTCATGGCTCCTTGGCATGATAACACACTGGAACACAGTCCAAAATTCAACTGTAATCCACGTGAGGTAATTTTGTTAACCAAACAGGTAATGTGTAATCCACATGGATAATATAAAATAGCACCAAATAGAGAACCCTCTTTGCAAAGGGGGCTCCCAAATAACCTGAGGGGGGGAAGGAAAATAGGCCCTCTTAGGTGCAACTGGGAATTTTCTGCAGAATGGGGGCGGGGGGTGGGAGTCCTGACAAGCCATGTCCATCTGGGTGAGAGTCAAACAGGGGGCAATACAAACTAAACAAACAAAACAAGTGCCAACTAGCTCTCACCCGTCAGGTGCAGTCCATGGTTTGGCTCCTATAGGTGTTGCTCCCATAGGTTCTCCTGAGGTGGCCTTTAAATCAGCCAGTAGTAAGGTTCCTCAGATGAGGGGCCTGAAGTCCTCCTCACTTGAGCTACTGCTGAATGACATCGGAGGACGCTCCTGCCTCCTGTGGGCCAAGCTCGCTGCCGTGGTTGAACTCCATTGCCCTCTATTTCCAGAAGTCAGACTTGACCGGGTCCAGGTGGTGATCACGCTTGTGAGCGCTGTAGCCACTTGTGCCTTTACTTTTCTGGATTATCCTGCCGGGACAGCAGGGATAAGGACTTCTGGCTGCAGTGGTTGAGGCAAGGTTGCACCAAGAGAAGAAGCCCCATCTCCCCTGGCTGCTGCTGGCTTCATCTTCCAAGGTAGTTTGTACTGGTGGATCACCGTGGACTGAAACATAAACAATGAAGTCGTCAGCTCACCCAGCTGAAAGGACTGTGATGGTGGTGGTGGTGGTGGTGGCAGTCCAGGGATCAGAGGCTCCGGCTGTGGCTTCTCCCTGAAACAGAGGGTGCCATCTGGTGACTCCTGAAGGCAGAGCACTGGTACTTCGCCTGGTGGTTCCTCCGGCCAAACTTCAGGTGGTGATGCAGGTACCAGGCAGGGGCTTTGATAATAATGTTACCCCAGTAACAAAGGGGCCTTTCAGGGATGCCATAGGGGTGTATTCCACCTGATCCTCCACGTACAGATGATGGGGTTGGGGCAAGTACAGCCGTTTCACTGACCTGCAGCCCACAAAGTACTCCTTGCTATCCTCGTCATCCTCCAGGAAGCCAGAGGCTCGCTTCACAGAAAACAACAGGACGGTTCCCTTTCGCCGCTCCAGTGTAGGGTCTCCTGGCCTTGGATGCTCCAGTACTTGGATGACCAAGTCCTCCACTGCATTCTTGCAGTCCCATAGGGTCTAGGCGTGGGCCGTCACCGATGCTGGCACAATCGGGTTCTGCCAAATGAAAGGGGTTGTTCTCCTCCTGGGCAGTGAAGTGGAAGCTCTTGTCGCCTCCGCCCACCAGCCGCAGCAACCGCACCAGCCGGCAAGGCGAATATAGAGTCAGGAGCTGGTGAGACTCTCTTGCACAGTTGTGTCGCTCTGATCTCTGGAGCGGGCGGTGGTTCGGGGTACTCGTCCCCAAAGACCATCTCTCCCCACTTGGGTCGCAGTTCTTTCGCCATGTTGTTTGCTGTGGTCTGACTCTGGACCTTGTTCACTGGTGGCTTGAACTGGAGAGGAGGGCGGAGTAATGAGGGAGGAGTCTTCACTCCCTATACGTGAAAATAGTTCCAGGTGGGCCGGGCTGTTTTTTCCCGCTTCTGAGGGGGGCTTATCTTCACTTTCCTGCTCTTGAGGGGGCGTATCATCATTTTCCTGCTTTGGGGGGCCGGGGGAGGGGGCAAGAATAATGTGTACGTTGCGTACGTCGTGTTCAAAATTTTAAGAACATTTACGAATAATACGAAGCGAATCTGACATAATCTGACTTCGCTTCGGAGTAGGAAGTGGAAGATTTGATCCGAATCTACGAAGTGGCGAATAGATTCACTCATCTCTAAAAAAGAAATGCAGCCTATCATCCTTCAATGTTGATCCAGTGGAAGGTAAAACCCCATGAAGTAGAAGCCAATTCTCTTTTCATCTATGGACCAACAATTTCTTTCCAAATCTGGCAATCAGATTATAACCCTGGATCAACAACTTGTCTCCAGAAAGCTAAAAACCTAAATTTCCAGGCACTTTTTAACCTATACAGTGCATTCACTGTTACAATCTCCTCTGCTACAGACTTATATAGTCAAACTGCTCTTGCAGTAATGAACCCCCTTCTATGTTGGCCTAGAAACCTTATTTCCTGTGGACGATGCAATAGGGTGCTTAGAATAAGCAGCAGTGTTGTGTTTCATGCATAGGATCCATATCAAACAGTGTTAAATCTATTGAGGTAATGATTTCAGTGGAACCATGTATACAGCAATCCATGGTATAAAAAATGTCTTTATACAGAGTCTATATGATAGTGATTTTGGAAAGGCTTCAAATTTTTGTTATGTTGGGCCATTTGCTAAAATAAAAAAAGTTAAGACAAAATAAAAACAGAATGTTAGAAATTCTTGCTCGTTTATTAAGAATTAAAAACTAAAATATTGCTTAAACATAAGTATTCAGGTACTTTACTAATTACTTAGTTGAAGCACCTTTTGCTGCAATTACAGCCTCTGGGTCACAAGGTTTGCACATCTGGATTTTGGGATTGTCTGTCATTCTTCTCTGCAGATCTTCACAAGCTCTCTCAGGTTATATAGGAACTGTATGTGGACAGTTATTTCAGGTCTCTCCAAGGCTGTTTGAATTCAAGTCAGAGCTCTGGCTGGGCCACTCAAGGACATTCACTTACAGTAGTTGTCCCTAAGCCACTCCTGTGTTGTCTTGGCTGTGTTCTTAGGGTGATTGCCTTGTTGTATTTTGAACCTTGAGCCAAGTCTGAGATTCAAAAGACTCTGGATTAGGTTTTCATTAAGCTCCATTCAGCTTTACCTCAACCATGACAAGTCTCCCTGCCCCAGCCTTTGAAAATCCCCAGTATAATGCTGCCAAAACCACACAACACTATAGGGATGGTGTTGGGCACAGTGTGTGGATTCCTTCAGACGTGACACTTAGAATTAAGGCCAAATCAGTCTTCATTTTACCAGACCAGAGAATCTTGTTTCTCACAGTCTGACAGTCAGGTGTTTTTGCTAATTTTCATGTTTACTGAGGAAAGGCTTCTTTCTGGTTACTCTGCCATAAAGCCCAGATTCGTGGAGTGCTGCAGTGATGGCTGACCATCTGGAAGTTTCTCAGATTTCTACAAATTTTCATAAGCATTAATGTCATTTACTTTTAAGAATTCATCTAAACCCTTTTTAAAACTATCCATTGTCCCTGTTGTGACCACTTCCAGAGGTAGTCTATTCCATGGATTTAGTCTTACACTAAAGAAGCTTTGACGCTTCTCTAGAGACTGAACCTTTTCTTCTCCAGATGGAGGCAGTGCCCCCTTGTCTTTTGAGGGCATTTTGCATGGAGCAGCTTTTCAATATATTTTTTGTACAGCCAATTTATATATTTGTATAGGTTAATCATATCCCCCCTTAGACATCTCTTCTGAAGACTAAATACATTTAATTATTTTAATCTTTCTCTATAACTAAGACCCTCTATGCCCCTTATCAGTTTAGACGTTCTAGTTTGTACATCCTTTCTATGGACTGGTGCCTAGACCTGCACTGCATATTCCAGATGAGGCCGCACTTTATAAAGTGGTAATATTACATCCCTGCCCCGCGAGTCCATGCCTCGCTTAATACATGACAATATCCTGGTAGCTAACAAGATGCATAACTTTACATTTATCCACATTGAACTTCATTTGCCAAGTTGATGCCCAATCACTTAGAGTGTTCAAGTCAGTTTGTAGTTTATGAACATCTTCCATAGACTGTACAGTACCACATACCTTAGTGTCATCTAAAAAAATAGAAACGGTGCTATTAATCCCATCCTTTGTATCATTTATAAATAAATTAAATAATATAGGATCCAGCACTGAACCTTGGGGTACACCACTTATAACCCGGGACCATTCTGAATAGGAATCATTGACCACAACTCTCTGGACACGGTCCTTCAGTCAGTTTTCAATCTAATTACAAACTATACTTTCCAAGCCTATAGACTTTACTTTACCTATTAAATGTCTGTGAAGGACAGTATCAAAAGCCTTTGTAAAATCCAGAAACACTACACCTCCTCATAAAAAACAAATCAGGTTAGTCTGACAACTTCTGTCCTTCTGACCCCCTATATGTTTTCTAATCTTGTAGAATTTTTTAATAACCACAAAGTTGCAGGATGGTGGATATTTAATTCTGTCAGCTTTTCTTTGGCTGTTAGCATGTAATGTCTTGCCCATTAGGAGATGTGGCTACAGGAAAAGGAATATGGTACAGTAATTAAATATATGAATAGAAAACTATCACAGTAATATAGGAGCTGCTGTGAAAAGACAAAACAAGTATTGGAGATGACAGTTTATAGAGTTTTAACATACAGAGACTGATACATACACTTTATGGACAAAAGTATTGTGACTCAGGCTACTTCCACACTTGCGGTACGGTGCTCCGGCAGGCTGTTCTGGTGGGTGAACAGCCCGCCAGATCCGTGCTACCGCAAGTGCACGTGTGGGGCCGGAACATGTTGTATTTTTGTTCTGGCCGCCTCTCAGCAGGGGTTAACGTTCTGCGGTAAATGGGGCCAGAGCACAGTTCCGGCCCCACACGTGCACTTGCAGTTCACCCACTGGAACAGCCTGCCAGAGCCCCGCACCGCAAGTGTGGAAGTAGCCTTACTGAGTTGAATTCAGGTGTTTCATTCAGTCCCATTGCCAAAGGTGTATGAATTCCAGCCCCCTAGCCTGGTCTGCCTTTACAGACATTTAGCCAGAATTGCTGCCTTTTGCTTATTCGCCAACAAAAAATTTAATACCGCAAAAATAAAGCCTGTAAACAACTCTGTTGAAATAAAAATAAAAAAGTTAAGAGTCTTGAGATGCGCTAATGCAAAAACATTTTCTTTTTAAAAAAGTAGAAAAACATAAAAAGAAAAAACTATTGGTATTTGATATCCCTGTAATTGTACTGACCCAGAGAGTAAAGTACAATAAAGTAAAATACAGCTACATTGTTGGAAAAATAAAAAAGTTATAGCTCTTGAAATGCAACAATGAAAAAATGAAAAAGAAAATTGCTTGGTAAATAAGGCACAAAACAGGCTGGTCACTAAGGGGTTAATACAGTATATCATGCACATTTTACCATACTCCTCAGTACTGCCAAAAGTAATTAGTGGAGCACTCTGTAGGGCGGTATTTAATTCTGGATTATTTTAAATGCTGTATGCAATGATTAAAATCAAGTCGAAATGCATCAACCATTTCATGGGATGTTTGTACAGCATATGCATTATTGAATAAAGTGGAAAGTATGACAGGATATCTTTGTGGTGCTGCTGTGAACCTCTCCTGAGAGATGTCGATGAGCTAGTGGACCCTTCCTAAAGTGGTAAAAGGCTATGACTGGTGTCTTAGTACCCTGCAGGGGGCAGTCCCCCATGTACGTTACGTGATGCTGTCTGCATATATTTCTTAAACTGATTTTGAAGTGGCTCAGGACAGAAGCCACTCTGTTATTATGGCAGCAAAGGTTTCAGCTGAGTCCTCGCAGAGGACAACTGGGGATCTCTGTAATGGCAGGAAAAATTAAATTAAAGGCACAATAAAATAATTTTAATAAATTTAATAACATCATTTTGATGAAGTTTTGTTTTTTTCCCTAAAGTGATTTCTAAGCAATCTGTAATGATCATAGCAGAAAGACAGAATTTTAGGTTTTTGACCACGTACGTTAGTCTATGATAACTCTGCCCTCCCGGGGGCTGTGTATAATTTGTGACGATGAATACTCCTCATTATAAATCAGGAGCTGCCTTCGGCAGTCTGTGCGCTTGAGCTAAAATCTATGACAACCTCTGGCTGACGTAGATTTCAGTCTTATTCTATGCCAGAAAATTGGCGTAAAAGAAGATGAATGTGGGGGAGGGTGCTGGCCCTGCCCTCACTACACTGCCTTTTTAGGAAAGTGGCAAAGGTGGCAGAGAAATGCCACTTGCACAAAATATTTTGCACAAGTGGTGTTAAAAAAGTCACAGAAAACTGGCGTACAATAATCATAAATCAGTCCCTATATTTATACTGATCAAATTGCCATAATGATATATTAAGAATTTAGCAAGCACAAAATTTTGGACCTTAAAAATAACACAAAGGTAAAGGGTAGAAATTCACAGTAATTTATTTTCTAGTAAACTTACAAAATATAAAGCAACTTTTTGTGTGGAAAGTGTTACTTTTGAACTACATACCGTATATACTGTTTGTATATTGGTAACTGAAGCACTGGAACAGAACATTAGATAAAGGCTCTGCATTGAAATGCAATTTAGGACAGGACAGCTGTCTGATTTGATTTCAGCTGGATTTCACACAGTCCACTAGAACTGATATCAACAAGTTCACTCAGCCATAGCAGTGGTCTCAAATTCACAATTCTGTCTGCTCTTGTAATGGTCTTTAGAGGATTTTGCACCATGGCCATGCACCTTCTCTGCTAAAAATGAAACAATTTCATTTACGCACGATTTTCAGCATAGTTCTGACCCCTGAATACATTGGTGAATTCTGATGGATGAGCTTTTCGTAACGTTATGATGATGAAAACAGAACCTCGCTGAACATTAATGTTTTTTTGCAGCCCAACACGTTTTAATCACATAAGAAAACTGACAAGCCCAGGGACAAGGGCAAGCAACGTGTCTTTTCATATTACCATTGCAATAGCCAGAGAGTGAAAATTGTGTCTACAAAGCGATCTGCACCGTTTCATGCCTACTCTTAAATATGCAATGAATTTTGATGGTTTTGATTAGAAGTGACAAAAGAAATGTAAAGAACTCATGTTTGTTGATTAAGCAATTCCGTTAACCCACTTTCTGTAAATATTTCATTCCAGCATTACATCTAGCAATTAGACAGATGGAGCAGAAGTGCTTGCAATTTGAGCAACATGATGTTTTGCTGCTGACTAATAATATAAAGGCATATGCACCCAAATGGCAACACGTTGCATCAATGTTGTGTTTCGCCTTTTCTTATTATATTTTGATATTTTGTAACGGTGGAAAAAGCAGTTGTTTGTCATAAGATTAATTATTCAAATTTTATTTTTATAATAGCCAAACTATTTTTGTCTGTGAGCAAATCAAGACATATACACAATACATTACATCATCATCACCACAGTGAATAAAATGATGCTCTTCCTTCGTTTTCTCAAAGGGGTATTACAGGAAATATAGTCTTCTATTAATTAACGTGAAAATGTCCATTCTTTTCACATTAAGGCCTCGTGCACATTACTGTATTTTAAATGTGGATCTGATTCAGACTAATTTATTTCAATTGGGCAGCAAATGATGCAGATAGCACACTGCAAAAAAGA
The DNA here is from genome assembly GCA_900303285.1 of Rhinella marina. NCBI lineage: Eukaryota > Metazoa > Chordata > Amphibia > Anura > Bufonidae > Rhinella > Rhinella marina. Next base: position 27,361 of record ONZH01004855.1, on the reverse strand, counting down.
TAGCACATGTCCTATTCTTGTCCATTTTGCAGACAAAGATAGGACATTTCTACAGGAGTTTGAAAAAAATGGTGGCATGCACATGGCCAGGATCTGTATTTTGAGGACCCCAAAACGCATATAGTTGTGTGCATATGGTTGACAGCATGTTTGTGTACTTCATAGGAGTAACTAGGTAAAACAAAATAAAACTTTCACACTCCTGCCAGGAGTTCAAGCAGGCTGTTCTGGCAGAAAACAGCCTGCAGGAGATCTCTGATCAGACATTGCAGATGGTACCGGAATGCATGCCAGCCCCAATGACTATAATTGGGTGAGACAGAGACCAGTCCGATAACCAGTAAATATCCCAGGACTCAGTCGGACAGATACCGTTGAATGCAACATTTTTCGTCCAGCCAATTCCCAGCATTTTATGCCAGACCTGCCAGCTGAAAACCCCCGGCAGCATGTTTGAAAGAAGTCTATCTGAGCGGTGCCACAAGACTTTTATAAGCTCCTCTCCCTATTGAATTTATAATTTTTATTTTGTTACACACAATGACCACTTTATTAGAGAGAACTATCTAGTACAATCTCCTTAGGCCTTTAGAACTGCAGAAATTCATTGTGGTATAAATTCCACTTGTTACAAAAATTATTCTGCAGGAAAATTGGACCATGTAGGGAGGATAGCTTCTCACAGTTACTGCGGATTAAATGGAGGTAGTGACCTGTTCTGAACAGCCAGGCAAGGGATTCAGCCAGTTCCCTCCAGTTCTCCAGATCCGGTTGTTAAAATTACAACTGGATCAGAGAACCGTGTTACCGGCTGAGTCCCAATCCAGTGCTATGGCGGCGGCAGTGCAGCTGGAGTTGTTCACTTCTATTGCTTTGCGCGCCACTGACAATTTAGCTTCTTAGTTGGGTTGTATGTGTGTGTGAAGTATATATAGTGTATTTATGTATGTGTACCACGTATATAGTAGAGATGAGTGAATCATTCAAAATTTTATTCGCCGAACATTCGCCAAACTTTTCCTAAGATCCATGTATTCGACAAATAGATTGGTTGTATCTGCGTACAAAATATAAGTTATTATGTGGCTGTGAGCGAACATTCACGCACTAATTACGAACGTTGTTAAAAATGTACGCAACTTCTTAGAAGACGTACGTATGAGCGTACAAATTGCGTACAAATCCTCAGCGTGCTATTATCTAGCGATTACGTAATACGCAGGCATGCACGACGTGAGGCCGCGGCGTGCACTCCTCAGAGGCTGAGCGAATAGTTGAAAATGGCATCCAGGCGACCCTCATCATTTAGCTCTGGAGAGCTGAAATACCTGATCCGGCTGATGGACAGAGAGGATTATGATGGCACACACCGTCATCCAAACCAGCATAAGAAGGAGGTGATCCAGCAGGTGATCCGAGGCTTGCGCCATCGTTTCCACACCGTGCGGACCCCGGGCCAGATCCAGCAGAAATGGTCCGATCTGAAATTCAAATGCCCAGAGCGGCTTAATGAGATCCGCGCAGAGATACGGCAGGGTGAGTAACAAAATATTTGATAAGTAAAAACATGTTAAAAAATTAGTGTACTGTATTGTATATATACCGGTAGTGAGTGCCAATAATGAAAAAAGTATAGAAGGACAATGTGGGCATGCGTAGTGCGCTGCAGTAATATTGTTTCATGCTAGGCAACGCCTCTAACTCGACCCAAACAACTTAAGTGAAGGTATTCTAGTCATTATTGTTAATGGTGCTGGCCGTTCTCCCGTTTGTGTCAGGCAAATGCACTAGTGTGAAATAAAGTACCCTTAGATATATGCCCCTTCATAGTTAGCGCTTCCTCCTCCTACACACAGACTCAAAGACGTGCCCATGCTGCAGCTACTGTCAGTGGACGATATCCAGGTTTCGGCACCAAAAAACTGTCAATGCAATTTAGGACAAGTCCCAAATTAGGAGACTTCACTCTGGTTGCCTGTGGGATTCAAATTATGTTAATGTATATGATCACCCCTTGGGGTTCGGCCAGCCCACCAGTACGTACCAGTGCTAGTATAATAATTCTCTGAGAGCTTCCCCTCAGGGAATTAACTTTTATTAATTATTCATCAAGATTTGTAATCACCTCCCCCTTGATTATCATCATCTAATATACCCAATCAAAATGATTTAATAAGATGTCCAATCAAAAAATGACAAATATGAAAAACAGGAAATAAAGCAGAAGTTCTTAAGTCATCACTTATATTAAATCAAAAATATCTAAATATACTGGAAAATAAAAAAAATAATGCTGAGAGCATCTAAATTCTTAAATTGCTTATCTAAGCAGTTTCCCTACTTGCTGTAAGAAGCTTTATTTATTGTTCCTCTATGTTAAGTTTCATACGTAGTTGGAAAGATTTGTGGTCTTTAGATTCAAAGTCAGACAGAAAGGAAGCAAAGGAAAAGAGAAAGTTGCCACATGACCAGATAACAGCTGCATTTCATAAAGAAAAAACAAAGCCTTTAATACTGACATCATAGGCCAGTATCTGGGCGAAAGGTCAGATGAAATTCCTTTCACACTACCGCACCGTATTAACGATATTAAGAAAGTTATTGCGATGATAACGTTATCTATTGCCATAAATTCCTTTTTAGAAGAAAAAAATATGATATGGCCCCCTCTCACACCCATAATATCTTCATAGTAGTATGTGTTAGTATTAAAAAGAGTCATCATCTAACAATTGTGTACGTTTTTATTTTGCATAGTACCGTCAACGACGGCGTCACCACCGTCGAGGCAGGACGGCCCCTGAAGTACCTGCAGCCTCTAGTAAGTGTAAAACATATTTAATTTATTTTTCATCCAAGCTACATGGGAGTGCAGCTGCAGTAAGAGCACTAGTGGTTAGGAATGGGATCCTCCAGCTTCAAACTATTCCCATATAGCTACAACTGTTCATTAGAGTTGAATGTAAGGCTACTTCTACACTAGTAGCAGCCTGGATCCGGCGGGTGAAGGGTGCCTCCGGATCCGTGCTGCCGCAGGTACACGTGTGGGACCGGAACCGCGCTTTGGCCCCATTCACTGTAATGGGGGCGTGCCACGGATCCGGACGCAGAACGTTAACCCCTGCTGAGAGGCAGCCAGAGCAAAATACAACATGTAACTGTCTCCTCCTCCTCCTCCTGGTCATCATCATCCTCATTAAAATCCTCCTCATCCCCACCCTCCTCTAACTGAAGTGCCTCATCCTCATCCTCCTCCTGCTCCGCAAGGGAACTTTGGCATTGGGGCTCCCCTACAGTGACAGCATGGTGGGCAGACAAATGGCCAGCATTTCCTTCCCCCATTGCCCCCTGCTGCATGAGCGTGAGTGTCGTTTCCAGCACAAATATTATTGAAATTACGTTGTTCACACCGCAGCTGTCCCAGCTGACCAATTTTATGGCTTCTTCTAAGGGCCTTAGAACAGTGCAGGCATCTCAGGACCAGCCTCCACTGCCAGAAATCAAAGCCTCATCTGCTCCCTATGGTGGAAGATTTTGGCTGCTGCTGGACAAAATCGTCCACTGCTCTACGCTGCTCTAGGAGCCATTGCAACATATGAAGAGTGGAATTCCACCGGGTCGGCACATCACCTACTAAGCGGTGTGGCGGCTGTCCTCTATAACCTCCGGATTATACGGTGGGTTTCGGTGGCTTTTTTTAAAATAAATTGCAGAAGGGACACCACTAGGAGGGAACACTGAAGCCCGAGAGGTGGCAGAAAATGACGGGGTTTGCTGGAGTGGAATGGTGGAGCAGGACGAGTCTGACCCCTGGCTACATATGGATACTGTATCAGCAGATGACAGCAGATCATCCGGCTGAGACTGAGATGAGCTTGCCATCCACTCCACTACCTCATCCACTTTCTCCTCCACTACAATTTTGCACCTTGGTGGGTTAGCCTGGTGGAACAACGGCCAAGTATTGCGAATACTACTAGTATATGCTCCGGCTACAGGTCCTTTGGCACTTCTGCCCTGTGCCACCTTCTCCTTTTGTTTTAGAGCTCGAGGTCTGGCTGGAACTGCACCCCTTTTACTTATCCATTCCAGACATTTTTCAATTCACTCTGTGTCCTTGCAGCTGGTCTTTGTCCCTGTATCTCCCTGTCTCTCCCTGTCTGATTAATTACTAGCCCTGAACTGCAGGCAGCGTTTTAGTGTCCGCCTCCAAAACAGAATGGAGACTGAACTGAAGCAAACTGAAGCAAACTGATGCATTCAGAACAGATCCTTTTCCATTCAGAATGCATTAGGGAAAAACTGATTAGTTTAGGACCGTTTATGAGAGCCTGTGACGGATCTCACAAACGGATCCTGCAAACGCTAGTGTGAAAGTAGCCTAAGTCACAATGAGTTGTACATGTAGAAATGTTAATTGGAGCACCTGCATTCTATTTGTCTGCAATTTGCTTGACTTTGCACCACCTGTTCATCAGAACGATTCTTGACATCCGCCTCTGACCTATTTTGTCAATGAGTTGTTTACATCGACAGGATCTTGTTTTTCTAGTTATTCTTTCTCAATCACACTTTCCTTGTGATGTTCTTTAAACCATTTAATTAGAAAAGCCTACGAGGTTGGCAGAATTTTGAATACAGTCTAGCACTGACAATGCCTTTTTGAAGTTTCTCAGATAGCTTGTTTTTTGTATTCTAATGTGGAGTCACACTGAAACTGAACCAAAAGTGCTAACCTTATTTTTAGTATGCAGTACAGGGTGACATGCCTAACTTCCATACAGGGAAGCTCCAAACATGAAAGGAAAGTTCTCTCTAATAAAGCAGCCATTCAGTGTAACAGTGAGAAGTCCATGACAAGAATGCTTTCATAGCTCTTCTCATGGTATACTGGTCATGTCCCACCCTTTGTGTCTCAAACACTGTATGAATGCTGGTTTTGAAGAGCTGTCTGGGCACACTGCAAGTCTCAGAAGGGAAGGATCAGATTTTTGCTGAATAGGTTTTTGGGCACCATGTCCCATTTGAAGAGACCCTGAGGTTTGTTTTTTTTGTAAATATCTAATTTTATCTTTTCATGGGACAACACTGAAGATATGACACTTTAATACAAAGTAAAATAGTCAGTGTACAGCATGTATAGCAGTATAAATTTGGTGTGCCCTCAAAATAACTCAACACACAGCCATTAATGTCTACTCTACTGGCAACAAATGCCCAATTAGCCATTTTCCCTACCCAGTGTCATGTGACTCGTTAGTGTTACAAGGTCCCAGGTGTGAATTGGGAGCAGATGTGCTAAATTTGTTGTTAGCGCTCTCATACTCATAATGGTCACTGGAAGTTCAACATGGCACCTCATGGCCAAGAAATCTCTGAGGATCTGAGAAAAAGAATTGTTGCTCTACATAAAGATGGCCTAGGCTATAAGAAGATTACCATCACCCTGAAACTAACCTGCAACATGGTGGCCAAGACCGTACAGTGGTTTAACAAGACAGGTTCCACTGAGACCAGGCCTTGCCATGGTCGACCAAAGAAGTTTAGTGCACATGCTCAGCGTCATATCCAAAATAGACATATGAGTGCTGCCAGAATTTCTGCGGAGGTTAAAGGGATGGGGGATCAGCCTGTCAGTGCTCAGCCCATATGACGCACGCTGCATCAAATTTGTCTGCATGGCTGTCATCCCAGAAGGAAGCTTCCTCTGAAGAAGATGCGCAAGAAAGCCTGTAAACAGTTTGCTGAAGTAGACTAAGGACATGGATTACTGAAACCATGTCATGTGGTCTGATGAGACCAAGATAAACCCATTGAGATCAGATGGTTCCAAGCATGTGTGGTGGCAACCAGGTGAGGAGTACAGAGAAAAGGGTGTCTTGCCTACAGTCAAGCATAGTGGTGGGAGTGTTATGGTTTGGGACTGCATGAGTGCTGCTGTCTGTGGGAAGCTACATTGAGGGAACCATGAAGGCCAACATGTATTGTGACATACTGAAGCAGAGCATGTTCCCCTCCCTTTGGAAACTGTGCTGCAGGGTAGTATTCCAAAATGATAACGACCGCAAATACACCTCCAAGATGAACACTGCCTTACTAGATAAACTTGGGGTAAACTGAAAAGCAACCTGTGAAGCTCTAGTGAACTCCATGCCTATGGGAGTTAAGGCAGCTCAGTTTCAGGGTGTTGGCAATCTTTTTACAGCCTAGGCCATCTTTATGTAGCGCAACAATTCTTTTTTTCAGATCCTCGGGGAGTTCTTCGCCATTTGGTGCCATGCTAAACTTCCAGTGACCAGTATGAGAGAGTTCTAGAGCAATAACACCAAATTCACCACACCGGCTCTGCATTCACACCTGAGACCTTGTAACACTAACGAGTCACATGACAGTGGGGAGGAAAAATGGTTAGTTGGGCACAATTTAGCCATTTTCACTTAGGGGTGTACTCACTTTTGTTGCCAACGGTTTAGACAAGAATTGCTGTTGAGTTATTTTCAGGACTCACCAAATTTACATTGTTATACAAGCTGTAACTGACTACTTCACATTGTATCAAAGTGTCATATCTTTAGTGTTGTCCCATGAAAAAATATAATGAAATATTTACCAAAATGCGAGAGGTGTACTCACTTTTGTGAGATACTGTATATAGTGATACTATAGGGGCATGACAGAGCATTATCTACTGGTACTGCAGGGGGATGTTATCTACTGGCACTACAAGGGGTGCATTATATATTGGCACTACAGGAAGAGAATTAGCTACTGGCACTACACGGGGAGCATTATCTACTAGCTCTACAGGGGGGCATTATATATTGGCACTACAAGAAGAGAATTAGCTACTGGCACTACAAGGGGAGCATTATCTACTTGAACTACAGAAAGAGCGCTATATACTGGCACTACAGAGGGGGCATGAGGAGTTTCTGTTGATATTACATTAGAGCATGTAAAGGGTTAGAAACAAGTGTACAATTAAGGTGAAAAAGCTGCTGTTTCAAGAAAGTGAAGCCCTAAAAAAAGCTAACCAAAAATATATTGCCATTATAGATTGTTGGAGATGATGAGGAACTTTGCATGTAGAGACATTCATATACACTGTGCCTAGAATTTGAGCATCACTACTTTATAGCAATTGTTTCCTTTATTGACTGACATGAAAGTGGAGCGTAGATATTTAAAAAACCGAGGTGGAGAGATCCAGGATACTATGAGTTTGGGAGGAAAACAATTCACTGTCAAGAACCTACTGTCACTATTGGAATTGTTGCCCAGTCACTGGAGGCTAAAGAAAACTGATACAGTCTAATAGCATGTTTTTATGTTGTAAAAAGGAGTTGTGTCACTTCTGCAAATGTAATTTATCATGTAGCCAAAGTTAATACAAGACACTTACTAATGTATTGTGATTGTCCATATTGTCTCCTTTACTGGCTTGATTCATTTTTCCATCACACTATACACAACTTATTTCCAGGGGTTACAGTCACCGCTGCTGCGCAGATACCTGGGGAACGAGCAGTGTGTAATACTATTGAAAAATAAATTAAGCCAGCAAAGGAGGTAATATTAACAATCACAATACATTAGTAAGTGCCTCTCTATATATATTAGTAAGTGACTTTCTCTATATGATAAATGCCATTTGCAGAACCGAGACAACCCCTTTAACATCTTGAGACATCTAGGGACATTTATCAAGACAGGTGTTCCAAGTCCTAATTCTTGTGCGGCAGAGTGAGATGTGTCTAATTTATTAAAGAGCTTTTCCGAGATATTTTTATTGATTAACTATCCTCAGGATAGGTCATCTATATCAGATTGGCATGGCTCTGACACACAGCACCCCCACCGATAAGCTCGTTAAAGAGAATGCCGCACTCTGTGCCAGTGTTGCCTTCCTTTTATTGTTCACCTGCTTGCCATCGACATCGCAGCAGTGAGCAGGTGTAATTACAAGAAGCTGTCCCATTTACTCGTTCCTATACACTTGATCCCTGCGAATCTGTTATTGATGACCTAAACTTAATAAATGAAAAAAACAATAAAGAAAAGACCCTATGTTGGGATAGGTAAACAAATATGTAAATGTCAAATAATGGCTACCCTAGGCTGAATACCAAACTTGCCCCAGATATATGAACATAAGGATGATGCCTAAAAACGAACTTTTTTTGGTGTATCTAAAAATCACTAAACGACTCAGTGCATGTAAACATTATCTGTGCATTGCTGAAGGACTAAGTACACTACTCACATTAATCCTACTTATTGCCAATTACTATATACTGTGTAGTCAGTTGTATTCACTGACATAACTAATAACATGAACACTGAGTGCTAGACTACTAAAAACTGCTAACTGCCCCCCCAACATGTTTCGCCAATCACCTGGCTTCATCATGGGTAATGGGCAGAACCCCTGATGGAGCCACAATAATGGCGGAATGCCCTTAGTAAATGTCCTTCACTGTTTGGATCCTTTAGACAGCATCTTAATTTTATGTTTTTTTAGTTCTTTATATTCTATGAATATTCCTTGAAACCTCTGTTCTTTTGTTGGCATTACATGTCAGAGAACAGTGAAGATAAAAATATGAAGATTCATGGAACATTTAATACAAGCAGTGCAGAGCTCAAACATCAATAGCGCTTGCAATAAAACTAATGCTCAATCTAATTTGTTTTCTCATTTTGCTGAATGTCAAGGCAAAATGAAAATTTCCTTGCATGGATCATTAACAAGACAAATCAATATAATGTAACACCAAAAATATAAGATGAAATAAAACATTGTGATATGTGTATTTGTTCCAGTTATATTCCGGTTATACTACAGTATATTACATTTACATTACACAATATAAGTCTTTAATATGATTAGTAGCATTGGCCTCATCATTATCACTATTATTATTTTAGCAAGATAAAATAGGTTTTATAATGTCAATCTTTTTGCTGGTATAGTAGCCCATTCTTAAATAGCCCATCTCGATAATAACAAATGGAATCCAATACAGATTTTGTAAAAATTCGAGTTGCATCCAAATCCGAATGTTTGGTGATTCAATTTGGGTGAATTGCGAAGAGTTTGAGAGAGACATATACAGAGAGAAAGTGAGAGAGGGACAGAGAGAGAAAGAAATGAATTAGACAAACTACTAAAAGTTAAAGGCTAGATAGAACAAAGGAGACCACAAAGTATCACAAATTTTCAAGCCGATCGTAACACTTTCAATCTTGGTAGATGGGATTTGGAATTGGAACTGGAATTTTAAGTGATTCACTCATCTCCACTAATAACTTTTACAAGTAGGACAACCTGTGTACATATGCCTTATTAGACCATATGGATATAATTCAGGACACCCCATTATAAGCCAGAGAGCCTACAGAAAGAATTAGGTTTTTCAGTATGCCAAATGTTTTTTCATGGATTTTAAGGTAAGTGCTTGTTAACTTGGACTTAGTATATGGAATAAAATCATTTTTATTTGGCACTTGTTTGTTTTCTGCACCATTTGTCTCTTCTCATTTCAATGTAAGAATACTGTGTGGAGAAAATAACACAGTGGATTGTGACATAGTTACACAGTTACATAGTTAATACAGTTGAAAAAAGTTCAACCATAGGAAAGGCAAATCCCAGAAAGGAAGTGTGACTCAAATTTCTATACATTTTCATAAACATTTTCATTTATTTTTGACAATTCATATAAACCCTTTTTAGAACTATCCATTGTCCCTGTTGTGACCATGTCTAGAGGTAGTCTATTCCATAGATTCACAGTTCTTACAGTAAAGAAGCTTTGACGCTTCTAGAAGCTTTAACCTTTGCTTGAATACGCTGTAAGGGAGACTAGGCACATATTGACGACCTTAGGTAAAGAATAGTTCTCCTTTTCTGTATATAAGGGTGGTGAGTTGATTCAAACCTAACTCCAGAATATAATTTGTAGCCACAGAGTTTTCTGCTTTAACCTCCATAAACAGTGGTTTTCTGTATGGTGGACTAAAGAGGGATTGTCCAAGATTTAGATGACCTATAGTATCCTCAGGATAGATCATCAATATCAGATTGGCAGGGATTTCTTCATAGACCAGTGACGTCACCTTCATTGGTCATTTGGCCTAGGCGCTCAATGGGGCTGATCTGCAATACTAAGCACAGACGCTTTCCAATGGAAGGAACGGAAAACTGGGGGTCGCACATCCAAGTATGCAGTTGCACGTCACATGGCTGCAAATAGAAGGAATCCAATGGAATCCAATCCAATGGAAGGAACAGTGCTTGGTTAGCTGCGAGGAGGCTGTAGCACTCCCCAGAGTGCTGCGGCCTGTTCAAATAGTTGTTCGGTGGGGGTCCCAAGTGTCAGACCCTCTCAAATCTGAAATTGATACATCTTGAGGAGTCATCAGTATCTGAATCTTGAAAAAACCAAGGCAACAATACCTTGCTGAGATGTGCAGATGGACCTGAGATGATCAGCTAAATGCTGGGACAGCATTCCCTGCCTGCAGTGTTGGACTGTGGTACCTAGGGCCCACCAGTAAAATTAATTCTGGGGACCCACCTACAGCTACATGAAAATATTACCTGTCATACCCCCACTTACCCATCCATTTGCAAATCCCTAAAACAGAGCCTACACACATTTTTTCAATAGTAGCCAGATGCCTAGCCTGTGCCCTAGACTGTTTTGTCCTGCAGCTCCTGTCAGTATCCTATAGCCATTTTCTTGCTTAGACTCGGGCCTTTTTACCTACTTGAGCCATGAACTGATGCTCACACAGTGGCAGGCAGCAGCAAAACCCTGCAAGATGAATGCTAATGGGACTCTGTAGCAACATTGAGAAGAGGGAACTCTGGGGAAGAAGGACACTGGTTAATCTGCCTCTGTGGCTAGAAGTCATCTAAACCCTTTGACGCATCTATAATAATAAAAAAAAACGAGTTGTTTGTTAAATCTACCCAGTTTTCATATGGACACATAGGCTGGTTGTGATGCTGTGTGTTGTCTATTTGTATGTAATGAAGTCAGTGTACTGTGTCATGTGCCCCTTGTCCAGTGGGTAGAATACTTAGGGTCTACCATGTCCCAGGGGCCCACTGGAGGATTCATCTGCTCTCTGTGGGCCAGTCTGAGCCTGAACCCTGTGTGAGGCAGCAACAGGTAAGGCAGTGACAGGTGCCGTATTTGAGGGAAGATACATGTCACCCAGAATGCTGCAGGAAGTATTCTGAGTAGGAGTTCGGTTTATTAGGAGCGTGCCACCAAGGTGCCCAGCCTTGGTGGGGAAAGGCCAGCAACTCTGTGTTCATTGAGGTAGTCAGTGAACACCCTAATAGTTAGAGTAGCTGGTTCCATGCTCCAGTTCAGGTTTTCAGGTGTGCTCACGTCCAGCATTTCTATTTAATCCTGCTGCTGGACTTAGGTGTGTCTCAGTCTGGGGAAGTGAGCAGTCAGTGTGAGGCAACACTTACTGTGTGTGCTGCATTTATTTGACCCGGCTGCGATCCGGAATTACGTCTGTATCATTTGGAAAGCTAAATAAACAAGAACTTTGGAAAAGTTCGTGGTGTCCCTGCCTCTTTTCACTGGTCAAGTGAGTACGATTCCTTACATTTGGTGGAGGATGCGTGCAAAAGACCAGTAAGGCAAATACACTTGTGCATGTCCTGGATAAAACCAGCCAAGTTTTGCCCTAAGAAAACAGACAAGATGGAGGCAGTACTACAGCAGCTGGTCCAGACTTATAGCCTGTTGATTCAACAAGTTGCAGCCTTGCAAGAGACCCTACAAGCGACCCCACCAGCAGTATCCCCGTTTCTGCCTGCAGCCCGGGATAAAGTCCGTTCAGCGCTGAGGAAAGTGAGTCCAGAGGACGATGGGGAGGCCTTCCTTACCGTATTTGAAAGAACAGCTGAGCAGGAGAACCTGCCGTCCGACCAGTGGGCTGAAGTGGTGGCACCGTTCCTGGTAGGAGATTACTCTTAGCTGCTATGCAATAAACCTGGCAAACGTGATTGCACTATTTTTTTTTCCTTTCTCTTCCTTCTCCAGGGTGCTGCACAGGTGAGTAATTAGGGTGTGGCTATCTAATTAGGAGAAGTTAAATAGCCAGTCTTGTGGGCAGTTCAGTCCTTTGAATCCAGAGGGAAAAAAAAAAACAGACTGGTTTGCGTTCCCACTTATAAAAGCAGAGATAATCGCGAATTTGAGCGTTCGCGTGTTTGACTTTTAAGTGTGTGGTTGAATTAAGTGTGTGCCTTTAGATTACGTAACTTCAGATTCGGGAACTTTAAAAGGGACTACAGTAAGTCTTTCCATATCATTGTATTGTATTTTTTCGCTTTTGCTTGTGTAATCCCCATTAGAATGGCTTCCATCATTGACAGCGCAGTCCAGTGCACATCTTGTCTGATGTATGCAGTCATGGAACAGCCGTTTAAGGGTGCATATATTTGTTCAAAATGTGAGCAAATTGTCCGCTTGGAATCGCACTTCGTGTATCTAAGCGGGCGAATTTCAACGCTGAGAAGCACTGACAATTTGGAAAAGAGTTTGCTGCTCAGTGAGAAAGCACTCTATGGGGTAGATGTGGGGGAGGGTGGTAGTGAGGAGGCTCAGGAAAGTGAGGTAGCTAGCTGGGTAACAGAAAGCGGGTTAGAGGGAAAAGTGCCAGGGAGGCTAGCCCTGATCTGACACACCCCAACAAGTTTGCAAGTTTGGCAGATGAGGGGGATGTTACTTCAGGGATAGCACTGCTGAAGCTGGACACTTCCTCTGCCAGTAAGGGGAATGTCAGCTCCAGTAAGCAGGGGGAAAGGAGAGCAGGGCAGGCCAGACAGGTGCTGGTAGTGGGCGACTCAATTATTAGGGGCACAGAGAGGGCAATTTGTCACAAAGACCGGGATCGTCGGAAGGTGTGCTGCCTTCCAGGCGCTCGAGTTCGGCATATCGCGGATCGGGTTGATAGATTACTGGGAAGGGCTGGAGAAGATCCAGCAGTCATGGTCCATATCGATACCAATGACAAAGTTAGAGGTAGGGGGAGCGTCCTTAAAAATGATTTTAGGGATTTAGGGCATAAGCTTAGGGCAAGAACCTCCAAGGTAGTGTTTTCCGAAATACTGCCTGTACCACGAGCCACACAAGAAAGGCAGCAGGAGATTAGGGAGGTAAACAAGTGGCTCAAGAACTGGTGTAGGCAGGAGGGATTTGGGTTCTTGGAGAATTGGGCCGACTTCTCTGTCAGCTACAGGCTCTACCGTAGGGATGGGCTGCACCTCAATGGGGAAGGGGCAGCTGTTTTGGGGGAGAAGATGGCTAGAAGGCTGGAGGAGTGTTTAAACTAGGGACTGGGGGGAGGGTAAATACATTATAGATGGGGAAGATAGTGCAGATAGAGACCTGGGGCAAGGTAATAGAACTGGGGGAGGAATGGAAGGAGGAAATAGAACAGATCAGAAGGAAAGGTGTAGGGTAAGAAATATACATCAACCTCTTAATTGTATGTACACTAATGCCAGAAGCCTAGCTAATAAAACTGGTGAACTGGAATTAGTGATGTGTGAGGAGAACTATGACATAGTGGGAGTAACTGAGACATGGCTGGATGATAGCTATGACTGGGCAGTTAACGTACAGGGTTACAATCTTTTTAGAAAGGATTGTCAAAACCGGAGAGGGGGAGGGTTCTGCCTTTATGTAAAGTCCTGTCTAAAGCCCACACTGCGGGAAGATATAAGTGAGGGACATGAAGATGTGGAGTCACTGTGGGTAGAAATAAATGGAGCCAAAGACAATAATAAAATACTAATAGGGGTTTATTATAAACCACCCAATATATCAGGGACCACAGAAAATCTACTTCTAAACGAAATAGACGAGGCGGCAAATCATAATGAGGTTGTTATTATGGGGGACTTCAACTACCCAGATATAGACTGGGAAACTGAAACCTGTACATCTCATAAAGGAAACAGGTTCTTGGCAATAACCAAAGACAATTACCTTTCCCAACTGGTTCAGGACCCGACTAGAGGGATGGCCATACTGGACTTAGTATTAACCAATAGCCCTTTCAGAATAACAGATGTGCAGGTCGGGGGAAACCTGGGAAACAGTGACCATACCATAATAACCTTGCAATTGTCATTCAAAAGAGTGTTTCTTCAGGGAGGAACAAAAATACCAAACTTCAAAAAAGCTAAATTTAGCCAACTAAGAGAGGCCATAGGCCTAACTAACTGGGACAAAGTCCTCAAAAATAAAAATACAGCCACAAAATGGGAGATTTTTAAAAGCATCCTAATATCTAATTGTGAGAGGTACATACCTTATGGGAATAAAAGGTTAAGGAGCAAGAAAAAACCAATGTGGATAAATAGAGCTGTAAAGAAAGCAATAAATGACAAACAGAAAGCATTTAAATCACTAAAACAGGAGGGGAGCGAGAAAGCATTGAAAAACTATAAGGAAAAAAATAGAATATGTAAAAGACAAATAAAAGCAGCCAAACTAGAGACCGAGAGATTAATCGCCAAAGAGAGTAAAACTAACCCTAAAATGTTCTTCAATTATATAAATACTAAAAAGTATAAACCTGAAGGTGTCGGCCCCTTACAGAGTATAGAGGGGGGAGCTGCAGAGAGCAATGAGGAGAAAGCGAAGATACTAAATAACTTTTTCTCCACTGTATTCACTGAGGAAAATAAACTGTCAGATGAAATGCAGAGTATAAAAGTAAATTCCCCTTTAAAAGTGTCCTCTCTGACCCAGGAAGAGGTACAGCAACGTCTTAAAAATATTAAAATAGACAAATCACCAGGACCGGATGGCATACACCCCCGTATCCTAAGAGAATTAAGTAATGTCATCGACAGACCCTTATTTCTGATATTTAAGGACTCTATACTGACGGGGAGTGTTCCACAGGATTGGCACATAGCAAATGTGTTGCCAATATTCAAAAAGGGTCCAAAAACAGAGCCCGGAACTATAGGCCGGTAAGTTTAACTTCTGTTGTGGGTAAACTGTTTGAAGGTTTTCTGAGAGATGCTATCTTGGAGTACCTCAATGAAAATAAGCAAATAACTCTGTATCAGCATGGCTTCATGAGGGATCGGTCATGTCAAACCAATTTAATCAGTTTCTATGAGGAGGTAAGTTCTAGACTTGACCGCGGCGACTCAATGGATGTCGTATATTTGGACTTCTCCAAAGTGTTTGACACGGTACCACATAAAAGGTTAGTATACAAAATGAGAATGCTTGGCCTGGGAGAAAATGTCTGTATGTGGGTAAGTAACTGGCTCAATGATAGAAAACAGAGGGTGGTTATTAACGGTAGATACTCAGATTGGGTCACTGTCACTAGTGGGGTACCACAGGGGTCTGTATTGGGTCCTATTCTCCTCAATATATTTATTAATGATATTGTAGAAGGTTTGCATAGTAAAATATCAATTTTTGCAGATGACACTAAACTGTGTAAAGTAATTAACACAGAGGAGGACAGTGCACTGCTACAGCAGGATCTGGATAGACTGGAGGCTTGGTCAGAAAAGTGGCAGATGAGGTTTAACACTGACAAATGTAAGGTTATGCATATGGGAAGGAATAATGCAAGTCACCAGTACATACTAAATGGTAAAGCACTGGGTAACTCTGACATGGAAAAGGACCTAGGAATTTTAGTGAACAGAAAACTAAGCTGTAGAAGCCAGTGCCAGACAGCTGCTGCCAAGGCCAATACGATAATGGGTTGCATCAAAAGGGGCATAGATGCCCGTGATGAGAACATAGTCCTGCCACTTTACAAATCACTAGTCAGACCACACATGGAGTATTGTGTACAGTTCTGGGCTCCTGTGAACAAGGCAGACATAGCAGAGCTGGAGAGGGTTCAGAGGAGGGCAACTAAAGTAATAACTGGAATGGGTGGACTACAGTACCCAGAAAGATTATCAAAATTAGGGTTATTCACTTTAGAAAAAAGACGACTGAGGGGAGATCTAATAACTATGTATAAATATATCAGGGGTCAGTAAAGAGATCTCTCCCATCATCTATTTATCCCGAGGACTGTGACTGTGACGAGGGGACATCCTCTGCGTCTGGAGGAAAGAAGGTTTGTACATAAACATAGTAGAGGATTCTTTACGGTAAGAGCAGTGAGACTATGGAACTCTCTGCCTAAGGAGGTGGTGATGGTAAGTTCACTAAAAGAGTTCAAGAAGGGCCTGGATGTATTTCTGGAGGGTATTACAGGTTATAGTTACTAGAGAGGGGTCGTTGATCCAGGGAGTTATTCTGATTGCCTGATTGGAGTCGGGAAGGAATTTTTCCCCCTAAAGTGAGGAAAATTGGCTTCTACCTCACAGGGGTTTTTTTTGCCTTCCTTTGGATCAACTTGTAGGAAAACAGGCTGAACTGGATGGACAGATGTCTTTTTTCGGCCTTACAAACTATTTTACTATGTTACTATGTTACTAGATGCCCAGAAAGCCTATTTTGACCTCAGCCATGAGGACGCCCAGGACTATAAGAAACTCAAAGGTGAGGTTTTGGCTTGGATGGGGGTCAACACTTATGTGCGAGCGCAAAGGGTGTACCAGTGGGTGTTTTCAGAGTCCCAACCCGCTAAGTCTCAGGCATATGACTTGTTGCACCTGGTGAAGAAGTGGCTCAACCTGAGACTTTAAGCCCGGCCCAAATGATTGAGAGGGTGGTAGTTGACCGGTTTGTGCGCGCTCTGCTGGTTGCTATTCAGCACTGGGTGGGTCAAGGAGACCCAGGCAACCTTGACCAGCTGGTTAGCCTGGTCGAGTGGTATATGGCGACCCAGGACTTGGTAAGGGGTTCTGCACATGCAAGGGACGCGCGACAGCCCCCCACCCAGCCTAAGGAGCCTGGAAAAAGGTCATGTCTCCCTATATGGGGTCACGCAAACCAAATCCCTGTTAAGCGAGACCCGGGGTCCCGCGAGGCCACTGTAATTCGATGCTGGCGCTGCCACGGTCCCGGACATATGGCTGCAAACTGCCCCTTAACTTCTGAACCTATGGACTGCGGGTTCGCTCGCCAGTACTCCTTCTATGCCTGGCCTGTGTGTACCGCTGACCCCCTGATGGCTGCGGATAAGCCCCTGTGTCAGGTCTCTATTAACGGGTACCAGGTCAAGGCACTGCTGGATTCTGGGAGCCTGGTGACCCTCGTGCATGGGTCGCTGGTGTTAGAAGTCCCAGCGAAACAAAAATTAGCTATAGTCGGTATTCATGGCGATCTGCGGGAGTATCCCACAACGAGGGTTACCCTGTCCACGGCAAGTGGGGATGTACGACACATTGTGGCGGTAGTACAACATCTTCCCTATGACGCCATTTTGGGAAGAGACTTACCTATATTCTGGACTTTGTGGAAGGACAGAATGTGCTCTCTTGGGGAGGAAATCTGTCCAGGTCCTGAACCTGAAGTCCCCGACTCTGGGGTACCAGCCGTAGGGGTCACCAACATAGATCTAGAGTGTAATCCCGATAGGTTTCCCTTAGAGGTATTGGCTGGAGAGACTGTCGAAACCTCATCCCTCCCAGATCTCGAGGTGTCAGGGGACACATTCGGGACCACCCAGCATCAGGATCCTACGCTGATATGGGCGAGAGAAAGGGTATCCGTAATTAATGGGGAAGCCCAGTACCCGGGTGCAGAATCAGAGTTTCCACACATGGCCATTAACCAAGAATTATTGTACAGGGTGGACAAGGTACAACAAGAGGTAATAGAGCATGGGTGGTACCACAGCCTTACCGCCGTATGGTATTAGACATGGCCCACACGCATGTACTGGGAGGACATCTTGGGGTTAAAAAGACCCAAGAACAAATAATACAGAGGTTCTATTGGCCTAGTATATATGAGGAGGTTAAGAGGTTCTGTCAGTCCTGTCCTATGTGTCAGGTAACTAGCCCCCAGCCACACTACCGTAGCCCATTAGTACCTATGCCAATCATAGAGGTGCCGTTCGAAAGAATAGCGATGGATCTGGTGGGACCAATAAATAAGTCGGCCAGAGGTCACCAGCATATCTTGGTGGTCCTAGATTATGCTACCAGATATCCTGAGGCGATTCCACTGTGCCATACGTCGGCTAAGCTTATAGCCAAAGAATTAATGGGCATGTTTTCTCGCGTAGGGATACCTAAGGAAATCTTGACAGACCAGGGGACTCCCTTCATGTCTAAGGTCATGAAAGAACTCTGCCGGTTGTTAAATGTTAAACACTTACACACATCCGTGTACCATCCACAAACAGATGGACTGGTGGAAAGGTTTAACAAAACTTTAAAGAGCATGCTCAAGAGAGCTGTATCTAAAGATGGGAAAGACTGGGATCTCCTGCTGCCGTATGTATTGTTCGCTGTGCGAGAAGTGCTCCAGGCGTCCACTGGGTTATCGCCCTTTGAATTATTGTATGGCAGACACCCTCGGGGTTTGCTTGACGTTGCTAAAGAGGCATGGGAGCAATAGCCCAGCCCGCATAAGAGTGTCATCGAACATATAGAGAAAATGCAGGAAAGGATGGAGACAGTTCTGCCGATTGTCTGGGAACATATAGAAGCGGCACAACTGGCTCAGAGCCGGGTATACAACTGGGAAGCCAGGGTGAGGACCTTTAACCCAGGTGACTGGGTACTGGTACTTATACCCACAGTTGACAGTAAGTTCCTTGCAAGGTGGCAAGGGCCCTACGAAGTGATAGAGAAAGTGGGGACAGTAAATTACAAGGTACGCCAGAGCAGGTGTACCATGTACCCAGTGCTCCAGGCGTCCACTGGGTTATCGCCCTTTGAATTATTGTATGGCAGACACCCTCGGGGTTTGCTTGACGTTGCTAAAGAGGCATGGGAGCAATAGCCCAGCCCGTATAAGAGTGTCATCGAACATATAGAGAAAATGCAGGAAAGGATGGAGACAGTTCTGCCGATTGTCCGGGAACATATAGAAGCGGCACAACTGGCTCAGAGCCGGGTATACAACTGGGAAGCCAGGGTGAGGACCTTTAACCCAGGTGACTGGGTACTGGTACTTATACCCACAGTTGACAGTAAGTTCCTTGCAAGGTGGCAAGGGCCCTACGAAGTGATAGAGAAAGTGGGGACAGTAAATTACAAGGTACGCCAGAGCAGGTGTACCATGTCAATTTATTAAAGCACTGGAAAGATAGAGAAAGTCTACTGGTGGACAACCCACTCTCTGTTTCATCTGCGGAGAAGGCTCCATCTTCACCGGTGGTCTCCGAGAAATCTTCCGCCACAGTGAAAATAGCGGATGGCCTGTCTACTAGACAAGTTCAAGAGGTCAGGGAGTTCATGAGTCGGAATAGGGATGTATTCTCCAAACTTCCTGGACATACATCCATAATCCATTGACATTGTCACTGAGCCCCAGGTCAAAGTTCGCTTAAAGCCATATCGGGTACCTGAGGCTCGGTGACAAGCCATTTCTGAGGAAGTGAAATCAATGCTGCAACTATGGGTCATTGAAGAGTCTTGGAGTGAGTGGGCTAGTCCAATAGTCCTTATACCAAAACCAGATGGTACGTTACGATTCTGTAACGATTTCCAGAAGTTCAATGAGGTCTCAAAATGTGACGCCTACCCAATGCCCTGAGCTGATGAGTTAATAGAGAGATTAGGACAAGCCTGGTACTTTTCAGTATAGGGTATTTAGGGTATTGGCAGGTGCCCTTAACTGAGGCTGTAAAGGAAAAAACTGCTTTTGTCACCCCCGAAGGGCTGTATCAATACAAGGTGTTGCCCTTTGAATTACATGGTGCTCCAGCACGTTCCAGCGGCTAATGGATATCATCCTTAAGCCTCATCGTCAGCATGCTTCGGCATACCTCGATGATATGGTGGTATTTAGCACAGACTGGGAGAGTCACCTACCGAAGGTGCAGGCGGTAGTGGATTCTCTCCGAAAAGCGGGATTAACCGCCAACCACAAGAAATGTACGATAGGGTTGGAAGAGGCTAGGTACCTAGGTAATCGGATGGGGAGTCATCAAACCCCAGGTAAATAAAATAGAAGCTATACAGAACTGGCCCCGCCCCCTGACGACGAGGCAGGTGAAAGCCTTCCTAGGGTTAATGGGATATTACTGGAGGTTTATTCCCAATTTTGCCACTTTGTCAGCTCCATTGACAGATCTAAAAGGTCGGAAGTCCGTAATGGTCCGCTGGAATGTTCAGGCAGAGAAGGCCTTCAGAGCATTGAAGTCTGTGTTGTGTGGGACATCGGTCCTGGTTACACCTGACTTCAATAAAGAATTTATTGTACAGAGAGATGCCTCTGAGGTAGGTCTAGGTGCAGTGCTGTCTCAGGAGGTTAACGGGGAGGAGCATCCCGTTAGTTTCCTGAGCCGTAAGCTAACGCCAGCGGAAACGAGGTACAGCATAGTGGAGAGGGAATGCCTGGCTATCAAGTGGGCACTCGAGTCTCTCCGCTATTATCTGCTGGGGAGTACGTTCCGTCTGGTGACTGATCATTCACCTCTCACGTGGATGAGCCAGGCGAAGGAGAGAAATGCTCGGGTTACCAGATGGTTCCTCTCCATGCAAAACTTCAAGCCTACAGTGGAACACAGGGCAGGGACGCTGCAGGGGAATGCAAATACTCTGTCCAGAGTCCACTGCATGGCATGTGTTCACCCCCACAGGTTTGAACAGAGGGGGGGGGGTATGTGAGGCAGCAACAGTTAAGGCAGTGACAGGTGCCGTATTTGAGGGAAGATACGTGTCACCCAGAATGCTGCAGGAAGTATTCTGAATAGGAGTTCGGTTTATTAGGAGCATGCCACCAAGGTGCCTAGCCTTGGTGGGGTAAAGGCCAGCAACTCTGTGTTCACTGAGGTAGTCAGTGAACACCCTAATAGTTAGAGTAGCTGGTTCCAGCTAGTCCGGGTCTGGCTTTTACTGGGAACAGGCAATGTGCTGGGTGGGTGCCTGTTCCCCATGCTCCAGTTCAGGTTTTCAGGTGTGCTCATGTCCAGCATTTCTATTTAATCCTGCTGCTGGACTTAGGTGTGTCTCAGTCTGGGGAAGTGAGCAGTCAGTGTGAGGCAACACTGACTGTGTGTGCTGCATTTATTTGACCCGGCTGCGATCCGGAATTACGTCTGTATCATTTGGAAAGCTAAATAAATAAGAACTTTGGAGAAGTTTGTGGTGTCCCTGCCTCTTTTCACTGGTCAAGTGTGTACGATTCCTTACACCTGGTAATGGTTTTTAAGGCTAACAGTGGTGGATGTTATGCTGGTGGTCTGTGCCTGCTGCTGCTTCTTTTTTCCTGGCAGCTAGAGCACTCACCTTGCTTCCAGTGATCCAGTGGCCATGCTCGCGCTCCTTCCTGGCAGGCATGGATGCTGAAGGAGTGCAGCTCAGTTCAGTCGACACATACTACGGTCTGCTGTGCACTTACTATGCCTCTCTTTAAAGGGAACCTGTCATCTCCGAAACACCCCCTGAACTAGAGTAAGCGTTGTATAGTGTAAGTAGTGCTGAATCCGAATATGTAAGTTTTATCTTCATACTCACTTCCATTCCGACGCTGTGCTCCCACAAACCAGCAGTAAAATACATTGAGAGGACTCTTCTTTGAGTCCGCTCCATTATGTGAGTGAGCACTGGAGTCCTCTCTTGCTCCAGGCCCCGGCTCCAATGATTTCAGGGGGGCCCAGCGCCCTGGTGCCGCCCCCCGCTGCCGCATACCTCCCAACCGTCCCGGATCTAGCGGGACAGTCCCGGATTGCAGTGGCAGTCCCGCTATCCCGGTACGGGGGAGGTATGTCCCGGCCTCTGGCAGCTGTCTCTGCGTCCATAGGACGTAGACACAGTGGCCTGTTGCAGGAAGGAGCAGATAGCTGAAATCGGCTGTCTGCTTCTTCCATCCTCCCTCCTGTCCCCCCTGCAGCTCTCCGTACCTCCCAGGCATGCCTCAGGTCTCGGCGGGGGGCGGGGCCGGCCGGAAGCATAGGCCCCGCCCCCTTCAGACATGAGAAGAAGATCTCCTGCTCTGATGATGCTGGCCCTGCTGCTATGAAAAAGGAAAGTATATATATATATATTTTTTTTAATTTCTGTACACTGTGTTTATTATCCCTTGACTGTGACATCACTGTGTTTATTATTCCTGGACTGTGACATCACTGTTTATTATCCCTGTACTGTGACATCACTGTGTTTATTATCCCTGGACTGTGACATCACTGTGTTTATTATCCCTGGACTGTGACATCACTGTGTTTATTATCCCTGTACAGTGACATCACTGTGTTTATTATCCCTGGACTGTGACTTCACTGTGTTTATTATCCCTGGACTATGACATCACTGTGTTTATTATCCCTGTACTGTGATATCACTGTGTTTATTATCCCTGTTCGGTGACATCACTGTGTTTATTATCCCTGTACGGTGACATCACTGTGTTTATTATCCCTGTACTGTGACATCACTGTGTTTATTATCCCTTGACTGTGACATCACTGTGTTTATTATTCCTGGACTGTGACATCACTGTTTATTATCCCTGTACTGTGACATCACTGTGTTTATTATCCCTGGACTGTGACATCACTGTGTTTATTATCCCTGGACTGTGACATTGCTGTATTTATTATCCCTGTACGTTGACATCACTGTGTTTATTATCCCTGGACTGTGACTTCACTGTGTTTATTATCCCTGGACTATGACATCACTGTGTTTATTATCCCTGTACTGTGACATCACTGTGTTTATTATCTCTGTACTGTGATATCACTGTGTTTATTATCCCTGTTCGGTGACATCACTGTGTTTATTATCCCTGTACGGTGACATCACTGTGTTTATTATCCCTGTACTGTGACATCACTGTGTTTATTATCCTTGTACTGTGACATCACTGTGTTTATTATCCCTGTACAGTGGCATCACTGTGTTTATTATCCGTGTACTGTGACATCACTGTGTTTATTATCCCTGTACAGTGGCATCACTGTATTTATTATCCCTGTACTGTGACATTGCTGTATTTATTATCCCTGTACGTTGACATCACTGTGTTTATTATCCCTGTACTGTGACATCACTGTGTGTATTATACCTGGACTTTGACATCACTGTGTTTATTATACCTGTACGGTGACATCACTGTGTTTATTATCTCTGTACTGTGACATCACTGTGTTTGTTATCCCTGTACTGTGGCATCACTGTGTTTATTATCTCTGTACTGTGGCATCACTGTGTTTATTATCCCTGTACAGTGACATCGCTGTGTGTATTATCCCAGTGCAGGAAGAGGTAAGTGGTCTGTGTTTGTGTGTTTGTTTTCTGTATTTCAGGGTCGTGAATGCAGAGGACTACGTCGGATTCGGTGGACTACGTCGGACCAGCTTTTTTTTTTTTTTTTTAAATAAAATGGTCAAAAAGGGGTCTGGGTGAGTGTTTATTTCAATAAAATGTTTTATACTTGTGTGTGTGTGTATTTTTTTTTACAATACTACAGTTTTAGTAATTACGGCTATCTACAGACGGCCCTGATTACTAATACTGGGCTTAGTGCTTGCCGGTATGGCAGGCCAGCACTAACCCCAACATATATTACCTCGGCACCCACCGCCACCAGGGGTGCCGGGAAGAGCTGGGTACCCGCAGGACCGGACCTTCTAAATTGAGGGTCTGGCTCTAGGGCGGCTGCAGGCTGGTACCATTAGGCTGGGAAGGGCCAATAACCGTGTCCTTTCCCACCCTGGTAGTGCCAGGCTGCCGCTGCTGGTTGTATTTGGCTGGCGAAGGAAAAAAGGGGGGAACCCCACTCCATTTTTTAAAAAATTAATTATTTTTGTAAAAAAATGGCGTGGGGTCCCC
The DNA here is from genome assembly GCA_900303285.1 of Rhinella marina. NCBI lineage: Eukaryota > Metazoa > Chordata > Amphibia > Anura > Bufonidae > Rhinella > Rhinella marina. The sequence continues at coordinate 3,435 of ONZH01004855.1, read as the reverse complement.
CCCTTTTTTCCTTCGCCAGCCAGATACCTGTTTAGGAGTTAAAAGGTGAAGCCTAGTAGGCACAGTGTCTTTTTAAACTTCATTGTAAACACATTCCAGCCCTTAATTAATTTTGAGTTATGCGCTGAATAATGTATTATTACTATTATTTATCTTTTAAGGATATACAGTACATGCTTATCATGTACCCAGTACTCACACAATTATTTTATTATCCTATTATGCTGCTATTCCCCTGCATGGGAAAAAGTAAAATATGAGTGTTTTACAACTGCACAACAAATTTGCAAACATGAATATGCTAATTCTCTCTTGCAGTAAATCATTCATACAGCTGTTGCATCCTCCACATCTCTGACTGTTTCCAGCGGTGCTAGAGAGCCCTGCTTTACATTTTAATCCTCTAAAGAAAGCCACTTGAATATGTACATCGAACCTATTTCAGCAAGGTCAATGCTATCACACATCTCCCAGAAGATATAGTTCATGAATATCATATGTAATGGAGAAACTAGAGTGGATGGAAATTATTTGCATTCACCATTCCAACAAATACATGTAGTGAAGAGATACTTAAGGAATTTATACAACAAATACATTAGTTTTATATCTATAGATTGTGTATGAATGATCCAAAGCACTGTATGGAAGCCAGTTAGTATTCTTTGCTGTTTCAAACATTGTATGGTGTTTTTTTAGTGAAGTGGCCAGTTTTGAGGTGACCCCCAGTGCAATGCTGGGTCCTCATGTGTTGCTGCTTTCCGGAGGGGATGGTAAGCCATTGTGCACCCCAATGGGAAATAAGCCCAGAGAGTCAGGGTTTGCTGTAAACCAGTGTGCTTCTTTACTGGAGGAACGTAAGTGCAAAACAATATAGGCAATGCACTGAGCTGGCTTTTCCAGTCTCTACTCTATTAGCAGAAGGTTCTGTGCCGAGGAATTGCCTGAGCTAGCTGTCTCTCTCTTTCTTCAAAATATGGTACCCTTGGCCAAAGGGCTGGTGGTCTAGGGTCTGTGGCTCAGTCATCCAGCTGGTTCCCCTGATAAAAAGGCCGGGAACCCAGGGTTTGTGGCAGAGTATCCCTGTCTCAGCATCTTGTTCTGGTCAATTATGCAATCTGGCAGAGTCTCTCCTACTAAACACTGGTCCCTATCTGCAGACAACTGTGGGCTCTGACTGCTCTGTTTTTATTCAGTTTCTAACTTATTTAGGACCTTCTATTGGGTGGGGTGAAACTGAAGAAGCAGAGCATAACAGAAGCAATATTGCAATTCAAGTCTCCCATAGACTTGCATTAGACCTCAATACAAGTCAGTGGGAAAGACCGAGCAGTTTCCAGTTGTAAACACTAGACAAACAAAAGTTCACTGTGTTTGGCCTTTCCCTCCAAAACTCAACTGTGCATACTCCCTTGTTACAGCAGTGAAAAATGACTAGCTTCTTAGTGCATAGGCTTGAAATTTCCAAAACAATTCACGGAAAATGGTGCACTACAGCAGAAAATGCAGTTGACAATATATGGCTAAACCCTCACTCTGATGTTAAAATGAGACTTTCGCCAGTATATCCTTATATCAAAGACATTCCGGAGCCCGAGCACCGCGTCAAGGTATCTCAGTTGGCACGGGACCTAACGCTATCCCTACTATGGTATAGGTTAATGACAGATAGGTGCATGAGGTCCGAGACACAGCGACCAGCTCCCAATTACCTCCAGCGTGAAATCACACATACGGTGGGAGGGGGGGCGGAGGCTGTATTTCCCACATTGCCCTGACATCATGTGACCCAGGCTGCACAGGTGCACCTGAATGTTACCCATTAGTATAATCAAGGCACATTCAACCTGGAGTTGCCACGCCTCCAGGAATAAACGTACAAACAAACTCATGGAAAAAAAGTGGTCTCAAATGGCAGAACATGCTCAAAAACCCCGATGCTGTAGCGCATATATAACCGGGGGAGCAAATCCCGCACATGTGGCCTGCTGCCGAACGTAATCCCCAGCAAAAAATGCATACAATGGAGGATGCCTGCAGCGGACCACATGTACCACAAAGACATCCTACACAGGGTAGACAAATGTGCGGATGTGACAATCTACATAGAAAAACAATTCACGGAAAATGGTGCACTACAGCGGAAAATGCAGTTGACAATATATGGCTAAACCCTCACTCTGATGTTAAAATGAGACTTTCGCCAGTATATCCTTATATCAAAGACATACCGGAGCCCGAGCACCGCGTCAAGGTATCTCAGTTGGCACGGGACCTAACGCTATCCCTACTATGGTATAGGTTAATGACAGATAGGTGCATGAGGTCGTGCCAACTGAGATACCTTGACGCGGTGCTCGGGCACCGGTATGTCTTTGATATAAGGATATACTGGCGAAAGACTCATTTTAACATCAGAGTGAGGGTTTAGCCATATATTGTCAACTGCATTTTCCGCTGTAGTGCACCATTTTCCGTGAATTGTTTTTCTATGTAGATTGTCACATCCGCACATTTGTCTACCCTGTGTAGGATGTCTTTGTGGTACATGGAGGATGCCTGCAGCGGACCACATGTACCACAAAGACATCCTACACAGGGTAGACAAATGTGCGGATGTGACAATCTACATAGAAAAACAATTCACGGAAAATGGTGCACTACAGCGGAAAATGCAGTTGACAATATATGGCTAAACCCTCACTCTGATGTTAAAATGAGTCTTTCGCCAGTATATCCTTATATCAAAGACATACCGGTGCCCGAGCACCGCGTCAAGGTATCTCAGTTGGCACGACCTCATGCACCTATCTGTCATTAACCTATACCATAGTAGGGATAGCGTTAGGTCCCGTGCCAACTGAGATACCTTGACGCGGTGCTCGGGCTCCGGTAATGTCTTTGATATAAGGATATACTGGCGAAAGTCTCATTTTAACATCAGAGTGAGGGTTTAGCCATATATTGTCAACTGCATTTTCCGCTGTAGTGCACCATTTTCCGTGAATTGTTTTTCTATGTAGATTGTCACATCCGCACATTTGTCTACCCTGTGTAGGATGTCTTTGTGGTACATGTGGTCCGCTGCAGGCATCCTCCATTGTATGCATTTTTTGCTGGGGATTACGTTCGGCAGCAGGCCACATGTGCGGGATTTGCTCCCCCGGTTATATATGCGCTACAGCATCGGGGTTTTTGAGCATGTTCTGCCATTTGAGACCACTTTTTTTCCGTGAGTTTGTTTGAAATTTCCAAAGCCTCTTAGTATGAACTGGCAGTGCCTTACCACAATTCAGTTCAAATACAGTGCAATAACAGTTCAAATGAACAGGATATATCATATAAAATGCAATTCAACAGTATAAAACAGCATACTGTAAGTGCAAAGAACGGAATAAATCAAAGTGCAAGTTAAACCTTCAAAATGCACTATTA
>ONZH01004854.1:0-33577 GCA_900303285.1 Rhinella marina | reverse complement strand
AAAATTAGAGGTAAGGCCTGCTGGTGAACGTCTTAAAAATTAGAGGTGAGGGCCTGCTGGTGAACATCGAGGGCAGCTAAATAAGCAGTTTGATATGATGGAGGATGAGGAGGAAGAGGACGAGAAGAGGAAGGGGTACATGGAAATACAGTGTATTCAATACACCCTAAAAGCCACATTTAAAGTTCCTTCATGTTCAGCCGCTTTCCTCCGGTGGGGTAGAGAAGTCAGGGGCAATACAGGCCTTGTTCATTTTGATAAGCGTCAACCTGTCAGCATTTTCAGTTGACAGGCGGATGCGCTTATCAGTTATTATGCCCCCAGCGGCACTAAATACCCGCTCCGACAAAACGCTGGTGACAGGGCAGGCCAGCAACTCCAAGGCGTAGAGCGCCAGTTCGTGCCATGTGTCCAGCTTAGACACCCAATAATTATAAGGCACAGAGGGATCACTGAGGATGTTGACACGGTCAGCTAGGTACTCCTTCAACATCTTCCAAAACTTTTCCCTCCTTGTGACACTAGGCCGCTCATCAGGGTGAGGGTGCTGGCGGGGTGTCATGAAACTGTCCCAGGCCTTGGAGAGTGTCGCCCTGCCTCTGTTGGAACTGCTGTGTGTTCCCCTCGTCTCCCCTCCTCGGGTGCCCAAGGAACTATATACTCTGCCGCCAGCGTTGTCAGCTGGAAATTTTTGGAGCAATTTTTCTACAAGGGCCTTCTGGTATTGCACCATTTTGCTAGTCCTCTCCACCTCAGGAATAAGAAATGAGAAGTTCTCTTTGTAGCGGGGGTCGAGAAAGGTGAACAACCAGTAATCGGTGTTGCCTAAAATGTGTATAACGTGAGGGTCACGGGAAAGGCAGCACAGCATGAAGTCAGCCATGTGTGCCAGAGTCCCAACAGACAAGGCTTCGCTCTCCTCACCAGGAGGATGACTCTCAATCTCCTCATCCTCTTCCTCCTCTTCGGCCCATCCATGCCGAAGAGATGGAGTAAACCTGCTATGGGTACTACCCTCTGTAGTGGTGGCAACCGTCTCCTGCTCCTTCTCCTCCTCCTCCTATTCGCGCTGAGAAGACGAACTGAGGGTGGTCTGGCTATCACCATGTGTAGGGTCTTCCCCCATTTCCACCTTTTCCACATGCAAAGCATCCGCCTTTATTGTGAGCGTTTTAGTAGACACAGAAGTGGGATGGTTACGCTGATAATAGCATTATCGCCGCTCACCATCTGTGTAGATTCATCAAAGTTGCGTAAAACCTCACAGAGGTCAGACATCAATGCCCACTCGTCGCTTGTGAAGAGCGGAAGCTGACCGGAAAGGCTCCGACTGTGTTGCAGCTGGCATTCCACTACTGCCCTCTGCTGCTCACAAAGCCTGCCCAACATGTGGAATGTGGAGTTCCAGCGCGTGCTCAGGTTGCACAGCAGTTGGTGAGCTGGCAAGTGCAAGCGCTGCTGCAGCGTTGCCAGACCGGCTGAAGCTGTAGGTGACTTTCAGAAATGGGCACACAGGCGGCGCACCTTCACCAGTAGCTCAGGGAAATTGGGGTAGGTTTTGAGAAACCGCTGAACAACTAAGTTGAAGACGTGGGCCAGGCATGGTATGTGTGTGAGGTTGCCGAGCTCCAAAGCCGCCACCAAGTTGTGGCAATTATCAGACACAACCATGCCTGGCTGTAGGTTGAGTGGCAAAAGCCACAGCTCAGTCTGGTCCCTTATGCCCTGCCACAGCTCTGCGGCAGTGTGCTGTTTGTCACCTAAGCAAATAAGTTTCAGCACGGCCTGTTGCCGCTTCCCGACTGCTGTGCTACACTGCTTCCAGCTACTGACTGAAGTCTGACTGGTGCTGCAAGATGAGAATTCTGCAGTGGAAGTGGAGGAGGAGGTGGAGGAAGAGAAGGAGGGGTTGCAGCCGCTACGGTAAGTGGTGGCGGAAATCCGGATGGAAGTAGGGCCCGCAAACCTTGGCGTCGGTAGCACCTATGCCATCCCAGGGTACGACTCGCTCCCAGCCTCCACAACGTTCACCCAGTGTGCCGTCAGGGAAATGTAGCTTCCCTGGCCAGAAGCACTTGTTCATGTGTCAGTCGTTAAGTGGAACTTCCCAGTAACTGCGTTGATCAGGGCACGGGTTATGTTTCGGGACACATGCTGGTGTAAGGCGGGGATGGCACACCGGAAAAAGAGTGGTGGCTGGGGACTGCGTAACGAGGGACAGCCGCCGCCATCAGGCTGCGAAAAGCCTCAGTGTCCACCAGCCTAAATGGCAACATTTCCAGGGCCAGCAATTTGGAAAGTAGTGCTATGGCCTGTGGGTGGGTGGCTGGGTATTTGCACTTGCGTTCAAATGCCTGGGGTAAGGACATCTATACACTGCGCTGGGACCTGAAGTGGACGTGCTCGCTGATGGTGCTTGCGAAGGTCCAGGTGCAGGGCGGGAGGCATCTGGGCCTGTGTCTTGGACAGCACATAAGGGGAAGAGGAGGTAGTGGTGTGACCCGCAGACCTATTAGGGTGCTTTGCTGCCATGTGGCGGATCATGCTGGTGGTGGTCAGGTTGCTAGTGTTCACGCCCCTGCTCATTTTGGTACAGGGGCGTGAACACAGGTTGCAAATTACAATTCTTTTATCGTCAGCACTTTCCTCAAAAAAGCGCCAGACTGCGGAACACCTACCCCTTGCAAATGGAGATTGCCACAAAGGGGTGCTCCGGGGAATAGTTGAAGGCCTGTTTGGCATGTCCTGCCTCCTCCCTTTTGCCACCCCACTGCCTCTTACAGCCTGTTGTAGTGCTGCAGATCCCTCCCCTTTGTACTGCTGTCCTCGCTCGGCTTGCCACCTTCCAAGGTTCGGTCAGCGATTTCATCGTCCACCACCTTCTCTTCCACTTCCTCACTCTGGTCCTCCTCCTGACATGGTGACCTAACAAGAACCTGACTTAACTGCATCTCATCCTCATCATCAACCTCTTGAGACACTAATTGCCCTTGACTTTTGGCAACTGTGTCTCATCATCATCATGCACCTCATCAGACACTAATTGCCGTTCCCCACCGTCATCTTCTTTAGACTGTGGATGCTCATGAGTTTAGGAATCAGGGCACAACATCTCCTCATGTCCCTCTTCAAGCGGGCTTGATGAGAGGCCCAAATCAAGGAACGGCGATGAAAAAAGCTCCTCGGAATATCCGAGTGTGGGATCACTTCTTTGCCCAGACTCTGCATGGTGGGAGAAAGGAGGATCAGGGTGAGGATTTTGTTGACCAGACTCTTGGCTACTGAGACTAGACTTTGTGGAAGAGAGGGTGGTGCTTAACCAACTAGAAGCATTATCTGCTGCAATCCAACCAACTACCTGGTCGCACTGGTCTGGCGTCAAGAGTGGGGTCTTGCGCCGCCCTGCAAACTGGGACATGAAGCTAGGAGTTTTGGATGACTTTGTTTCTTATGCTCTGCCAGCAGGCACAGTTTCACCGCGCCCAGAACCTTGGCCTCTGTGTGCACCATCAGCAGCACGCCCACTTCCCTGTCCCTGACTGATTGTCTTGCGCATATTAAATGGTATATATGGAAGTTTGTCACAAGAATAGTAGCGCAGATTTTTTTTAAGTGTATGAGCAGAAAAATTTCACTGAATATCAGAAATATTAGGATACACAAACGTTATACAGCAGACGCAGCGCAGATAATGTCGCTGTCACCAACAGCAGGAAAAATTTTACCGAATGTCAGAAATATTTACGATACACAAACGTTAAACAGCAGACGCAGCACAGGTAATGTTGCCTTGATTAGCGGCAGAAAAAATGACACTGGATTTCAGGTATTTAGGATACAAAAACATTAGACTGCACACACAGCACAGGTAATGTCGCCTTGATTAGCGGCAGAAAAAAAATACACTGGATTTCAGGTATTTAGGATACAGAAACGTTAGACTGCACACGCAGCACAGGTAATGTTGCTGTCATGGTCATTCCTGCAACAGGTTGCAGAAAGTCGTGTAGGCTTGCACATGTGACATAATCTGTTGCGGGTGTGGTAATTATCCTTCCCCTATTTATTCCTGCTTCTACTACAGTTATTTGCAGTTTATAGTTTCTGTGGGCATTCTGGTGGATTGGTGTGGTTCTCTCCCGAGATCCGGTTGCTTCCATTTCTTCTTAAAGGTAAGTGTCCACTTTCCCTTTTGTGTTTACCCTGCTTTTCCCTGTTGTGTTATTTGGCCTTTTGGAGACTCCTGTTCATCCTTCCTTTTGGAGGAACGGGTAGACTCAGCCAAGTCAGTAGTTGCAGGGTCCTATAGGGTCAGTTTGGTTTAGGTTCCTGTGTATGAACTCGCCTACATTTGAGGCCTATTCATACTGTAAGTCAGTCAGGATTGGTGTCAGGGTTTCCTGCAGGAGGTGACCTTTTCCCTTTACTTGTTTCCTGACCTCATCCCCTTCCCTCCTACGCTTGGTGTGGTTTCCCCCCCACACCAGAGCGTGACAGTTGCCTTGATTAGCGGCAGAAAAAGACACCGGATGTCAGGTATTTAGGATACAGAAACTTTATACTGCACACCCAGCACAGGTAATTTCGCCTTGATTAGCGGCAGAAAAAAAGACACTGGATGTCAGGTATCGAGGATACAGAAACGTTAGACTGCACACCCAGCACAGGTAATGTCGCCTTGATTAGCGGCAAAAAAATGACACTGGATGTCAGGTGTTTAGGATACAGAAAAGTTATACTGCACATGCAGCATAGGTAATGTCGTCTTGATTAGCGGCAAAAAAATGACACTGGATGTCAGGTATTTAGGATACAAAAACGTTATGTTGCACACGCAGCACAGGTAATGTCGCCTTGATTAGCGGCAAAAAAATGACACTGGATGTCAGGTATTTAGGATACAGAAACGTTATACTGCACACGCAGCACAGGTAATGTCGCCTTGATTAGCGGCAGAAAAAATGACACCGGATGTCAGGTATTTATGATACAGAAACGTTATAATGCACACGCTGCGCAGGTGGTGTCGCCTTGATTAGCGGCAGAAAAAAAGACACTGGATGTCAGGTATTGAGAATACAGAAACGTTAGACTGCACACCCAGCACAGGTAATGTCGCCTTGATTAGCGGCAAAAAAATGACACTGGATGTCAGGTATTTAGGATACAAATACATTATACTACACACGCAGCACAGGTAATGTCGCCTTGATTAGTGACAAAAAAATGACACCGGATGTCAGATATTTATGATACAAAAACATCATACTGCACACGCAGCACAGGTAATGTCGCCTTGATTAGCGTCAGAAAAAATGACACCGGATGTCAGGTATTTATGATACAGAAACGTTATAATGCACACGCTGCGCAGGTGTTGTTAAGATCAGGCAAACTTGCGCAATTTTTTCCCCAAAAGAAAAAATATATACTGTAGCCAAATATAACAATAGTCCTTAAAAGGACTGTTGGGTCTTTTAAATAGAACAACTAGCCCTGCCTAGCCAAATCCTATCCCTACACTATCTGTCCCTCCTTGCGCAAATGTTATACAGCAGACGCAGCGCAGGTAATGTCGCCTTGATTAGCAGCAGAAAACAATACACCGGATGTCAGGTATTTGGAATACACAAACGTTATACAGCACACACTGTGCAGGTGGTGTTTAGGTCAGGCAAACTTGCACAATTTTTGCCCCCCCCCAAAAAAAAATAAAATATTGCAGCCAGATATAAAAATAGTCCTTAAAAGGACTATTGGGTCTTTTAAACAGAAAAACTAGCCCTGCCTAGCCAATTTTTATCACTACACTATCTGTCCCTCCTTGCAGCAGCTCTGTCCCTCCTTGCAGCATATAGCACCCGATGATGCGTTCCTGGCCAGCCAATCACTGTAATGCCAGTAGCCAACATGGCTACGGCATTACAGTGAATGCCAGTACCTTCCCGCACGCTGACTGGCTACATAGCAGCCAAGTAACGCGCGGAGAGGGGACTCAAGCATGGCGCTCGAGCACACGCGGTGTTCGGCCAAACCCTGCGTGGTCCCGAGCACCGCCATGCTCGGCCAAATACCATATTCGGCCGAGCATGCTCGCTCATCACTAGTGATAAACTGATTTCCTCCAAGGGTAATGCGGATTCCAACTGCAGCCCAGACAGAACGGCTTATACAATTACAGAATAGCATGGACATATATGCGATCACACGACGGGTATTAAGCATACACAGATAATAAAAAGATATGAGAAATGTTGTCCATTTCTCACAAAGGCACTTACTAATGTATTGTGATTGTCCATATTGCTTTCTTTGCTGGCTTGATTAATTTTTCCATCACATTATACATTGATTGTTTCCATGGTTACGATCACCCTTTAATGCCATTGTTGTGCTTGCAGAATATAGGAAAAAGTGGTGGCCTATCGGGTGGCCGGGACCATAGTAGCACACATAGGCTGGTGCTTTTTTCCTATAGTGTGCAAGCATGACCACGGAAACAATCAATGTATAATGTGATGGAAAAATGAATCAAGCCAGCAAAGGAGGCAACATGGACAATCACAATACATTAGTAAGTGCCTTGTATTAACTTCCTATACATAATAAATGCAATTTGCTGAAGTGACACAACCCCTTTAAGGATAAGGCTGAATGGTGCCTAGTGCCAGGCTACATCCAGTGCCCCCTGCCTGCCCTCTAAACCCTGTAGTGGAGAATGTCAGCTCCACACTGCAACCAATCAGAACTCAGCTCTCATTGTCCTAAAATCCTTTAGAAGATGAAAGCTTTGTCCCGATTGGTTGCCACAATATATTTTGTGTTAACCCCTCCCCCCACCCTGTATACTACATGTCTATAGCTGTCATGTACCCAGACATCTGCCAGGACTGGCAGAACTCCTAGTGCAGCCCCGCTGTGCCCCCACTGCCAGGCGCTGCCCTCTGATCTCACCTGCTGTACTGCCCACAACCCGGAGCTGCCACGACCAAGAGCCAGCATACACGGGCACTGCCCACCGTCCCCACCCACAACATCTCTCAACCAATCATATCTCCGAACCACCGCTTCCTACTATCTACCGATGCCCTGCACACTCCACGACACTTCCCGCCCGCAACGCTCTGCCTGCTCGTCCCCCGGAGTATGGAGCCTATTAACTGACTGTAGAAATCGGGAACCAGAGCTTCAGCACCAAGCGGGATCTGCGCCACAGGAACGGTTGAGTCTAAATCCTAGAAAGCTAAAGGACCTGGTCCCTCTGCCCACTAGGATTTAGACCACTCTATATAAGAATGCTAATTTCTAGTGGGCTAAAGGACATTTATTATAAATAGAAGACCAGGGTTGAATTTTTTTTTATTATTAACTAGAGAGGTTTTCCCAAAAATTGACAAAAAAAATACACAAGGGCAGGAAAGGCAGTTAAAAAATTAATGCAAAAACATTTCCTCATCCCTGTCCTGCCACTGCAGCGCTGTCGTGCTGAAACCTGAGAACAGTGATTGGCTACAGCGACACATAAGCAATTAATGTGAGGTCATTGTTATTCATCCAAGGACGATTGTAAAGGGCAGGGAGTCATTTTTTTTCCATTGTTACAAAAAAAACCAGAAGGTGGTATTTGATTTTTTTTTAAACACCAAAAAAATAAAAAAAATAACAATAGTGCACATATAGCTTAAAACTAGTAACCTGACTAAAATACAGCCTGTTTTCACTGAAAGGACCATGTCCCTCTGCCCACTAGAATACAGCCTGTTTTGACAGAAAGGACCAGGTCCCTCTGCTCACTAGAATACAGCCTGTTTTCACTGAAAGGACCATGTCCCTCTGCCCACTAGAATACAGCCTGTTTTGACAGAAAGGACCAGGTCCCTCTACCCAGCAGAATACAGCCTGTTTTGACAGAAAGGATCAGGTCCCTCTGCCCACTAGGATTTAGCTCACTGTATATAAAGATGCTAAACCCTATTGGGCTAAAGGACAAGGTCCCTCTACCCACTAGAGCAGGGGTACTCAAATGGCGGACCGCAGTCCGAATCCGGACCGCAGTTGCCAGCTGTTCGGACCCCTGCATGCACCCCGGTGTCACTCTCAGGGGGTGCCAAGAGTCCAGAAACAATGAATGCTTCCATTAATACAGATGGATGGGCTCATTGCTGGAGCGCAGGGAGCTGCGGTTCTGTCACTCACTGCTCTGCTCCCTGCGCTCCTCCCCCCCTTCAGGCCAGCGGCACTCTGAATGATGAAACAGGAAGATGTCTCCTGCTCCACCAATTTAGGCTGGATAGATCGCGATGCGAGCCTGTGTGGGTGGAGTCTGCAGACTGGAAATCTGCATAAGCAACGCACAAACATTGATGCAGAGTGATCTGTGCCTGTAGTGAAAACAGGACTGTGAGCTTCAGGAACGGGACAAGGTGAGTAGGTGCCATGTTCTCCATACTACTATGGAGAAGGCACAGAGGGCATTACTAATGTGAAGTGGGCACAATGGGCATTTTTACTCAGAGGGCATTACTACTATGGAGGGAGCACAGAGGGCATTACTAATGTGAAGGAGGCACAATGGACATTTTTACTCTGGAGTGGGCACAATGGGCATTGCAAAAGTGAAATGGGCACAATGGACATTTCTACTCAGGAGGGGGCACAATGGGCATTTCTGTTATGAAGGGGCAAAGTGCACATAGGGCATTATTCCTCTGAAGGGGGTACAGTGCACAAAGGGCATTACTACTATTAAGGGGGTACAATGGGGATTTCTATTATGGAGGGGGCACAGAGGGCATTATTACTGTGAAGGGGGCACAATGGGGATTAAAAATAAAAACCTTGAAAAAAATTAGTTTTTTTCTTTGCATCCCCATATCCTGACTCTCTCTCTTCTGACTATAAGTTTTTTGGTAATTATGTCTACTTTTCACAGACACCATTTTGGAGTACATATTGTTCTGTCCCCATATGAAGGCAATTGTAGGAGTAGCTAATACTAGCTCTGTGACTTTCCTACCTTCGTATCCAAACAGTGGAGCAGACCAGACCAGCAGGAGCTCAGGTTAGATGGATTCAATGTAGACACGGTGATGTGAATCAACATGGGTTTATTTGACCCAACTACAGCAACAAGCGATGATACAATACTGGCTTTGGTAGTAGTGGTATGATGCTTTCCTGTAGGTGACTTTCCTGAGGCTAACTGCTGGTCAAAAACGGATGCCTTCATAAGCCCAAGTGTTGTCTGTCCAGTCAAACAGAAAATGAAGCACTGAAAATGGCTGCCAGAAGTGACATGGACCAAGGCTGCCTAAAACCACGCCCAGCATAGAAAAACTTTAATAACAAGAGCAGAGGCATGCAGCATTCAAATTCTGGCCAACAGATGAAAGCAATATAACAACATATAGAAATAACATGGTAAAGGAAGAATGATAATCCAATTGATTACAATACAATGACAAATATGAGGAGAACAGCACACTCCCCGTCTGTAATTCCCTTTGGGGATTTCACTATAATTATTGTCCATAAAATATAAAACAAACCTGTAACAAAGAACATGTTAGGATGCAACAAAGACATTTCAATAAAGTCCTTTTTCCAACTTGGAATGGAGAAGATTCATGGAATTCAAGATCGGTCCTGTTCATCCTGCAGGGACATTCTCGATGGGTAGTACCAGAATGAGTTCATTTATTGGCCTTGTGAATGTTTTAGGCTCACCCTTCCTGAAGATCTTCAACTCCACCTTCCGAACCTCGCCATCTTTGCTAGGGAAAACTTTTGTAATTAGTCCCATAGGCCAGTCAATCCGTTCGATTTGTTGCTCCTTCATCAACACGAGGTCTCCTTCTTTCAAGTTTGGTTTGTGGTGTTGCCACTTTCTTCTTCCTTGAACAATCACAAGATACTCCTTTTGCCACCTGTTCCAGAAGTAATCCGCTATGGATTGCACACGTTTCCAGTGTTTCTGGTAGATGTTTTCATGAGTAAATTCTCCACTAGGCATTAGTGTATTCTCGTTTTTTTGGGAAAGGAGAATAGCCAGAGTCAGTATGGCTGGTGTTTCGGGATCCATAGATACTGGCACTAGGGGTCTTGAATTGATTATGGCTGACACTTCAGCGAGAAGGGTGACTAGAGTCTCATGTGTGAGTCTTGAAGAGTTTACATCCATTAACATGGAATTCAAGATGTTGTGTGAGATCCCGATCATTCTCTCCCATGAGCCCCCCATGTAGGAACTATCAGGAGGATTGAAAATCCAGGTGCAACCTTTCTCAGCCAACTGATCTTGAATGGGCTTGGTGTCGATGTTCAGTTCTCTACATGCTCCGATGAAGTTGCTTCCACGGTCAGACCTCAACTGTTTCGCTGGTCCTCTGATTGCAAAGAACCGTCTTAAAGCATTGATAAAGCTGGATGTGTCCATTGATTCTATTACCTCTATGTGAATGGAACACACACTCATGCAAGTGAATAGTACAGCCCAATGCTTACTGTTTGCGTGACCGCCGTGGGTCCTGCATGCGGACACCATCTATGGCCCAAAGACGTCTAGGCCAACATAGGTGAAAGGTGGCTCTGTACTTAGTCTATCCACATGCAAGTCAGCCATTTGTTGGTGTAGTTGCTTTTGCTTTACGACAGTGTACACAATCATGCAGTAATGTGGCCACACGTTTTTTCATACATATAATCCAAAGGCCTGCAGACCGTAACTTGCCCTCAGTGATTTGTCTGCCTTGGTGTTCAGCCTTTTTGTGGTAATGTCAGATCAGCAAGTCAGTGATATGATGTTTGCTGGGAATGATGGGAGGGTTTAGTTCTGCAACTCCTAAGTGGGCTTGATTCAGACAACCACCATCTCAGCAAGCCAAAACTGTCCATAACAGGATTTAAATTGGCAAGAGGGCCTTTTATTGGAATCTGCTGTTTGTTGTACAAGCACTTCCATTCTATGTTGAATTCTTCCTGCTGGACGTGACGTATTATGAGGGACTCACTATAAGAAATATCCTCAGCAGAGAAGGCTTTATGGCAGACATGCCAACCATGACAATTTTTATCTTGAGTATTGTGATAACATCTCGCAATATGCAATAACCTTGCGATAGTCCTGACAAGTCTCATCCAACTGGAGAAATGTTCAAAGCGCTGACAACCGAGGCTGGAGGTTTGCTTTGTTCCTGTGACTAATGTGCTTACTTCAGTGCGGATTTCTGGATGATTATTCGGATCCTGAATGCTGTAAACTTCCTGTACACATTCATCTGCCAGTGCCAGAAGAAACTCCGGACCTATAAGCCAAGAAGAGTAACGGAACCTATAGACATAGGCCTAGTGGCGTGATCTGCTGGATTAAGTTCAGATGGTACATAGTGCCACTGTTCAGGTTTGGAGGATCTCCTGATTCTCTCTATGCGGTTACTAACATACACATAAAAACGTTTTGACTGATTGTAGATGTAACTTAAAACAACCTTACTGTCCGTGTAATACTGGACCTCATCTATGTCAACGACCAGTTCTTGTTGTAGGAAGTCTGCAATCTCCACTGCTAACACAGCCCCACAGAGTTCAAGTCTGGGAATAGTATGATCGGGCTTGGGGGCTAACTTAGCCTTACCAAAGACGAATCCAACGTGATTTTGATTGTTGGGTTCTGTCACCTTCAGGTAGGCAACCGCTGCTATGGCTTCTATGGAGGCACATGGAGTTCCTTCCTTATGCTGGAGGCAAGTGAGGTTTTGACATATCATCTCGGGATTTGGATCTCATCCAAAGCATATAAAGATTGCTTCCAGGCTTACCATTTATCCTTATGCTGGAGGCAAGTGAGGTTTTGACATAGCATCTCGGGATGTGGATCTCATCCAAAGCATATAAAGATTGCTTCCAGGCTTACCATTTATGCTCTTTATAAGAAGGAAGTGGGGTATCCCAATATTTGACGGTTTCAGAAAGCTGTCTCAGTAGGGATTTACCTTGTATGGTGATGAGTGCTACAAATCCCAAAGGATCAAATAGGCTGTTCACCACTGATAAGACACCATGTTTTGTGAATGGCTTGTCTACACAACTTATTTGAAAACCAAAGGAGTTGGCTGAGAGATCCCACCTAAGGCCCAGGCTCCTCTGCACAGGTGGATTGTCCAGTCCCAGGTTAATGTCCTTGAATCCAGGTGCGCCTAACTCGAAGGCTCTCATTATAGCCAGGCTGTTTGAAGCAATTTTGTGTAGTCTAAGGTTAGCTTGGTACAACATACTTTGTGTCCTTTTGAGCAGATCGATAGCCACTTCTTCAGTTGGCAGTGATTTGAGTCCATCATCTACGTAGAAGTCTTTTTCGACAAAGTCTCTGGCGTCTGTACCGTACTTGGACTCTCCCTCTAGTGCAGTTCTCCAAAAGGCCATAAGTCGCTATAGCAGGTGAAGGGCTGTTTCCAAATATGTGCACCCTCATTCGCTACTCCACCATCTCTGCGTTGGTGTCGTTGTACTTGTACCACAGAAACCTTAGGAAATTCCAGTGGTCCTCTCTGACTAATAAACAGTGGAACATCTGTTCAATGTCAGCAGTAATGGCAATGAGCTCTTTCCTGAACCTCATCAGCACTCCTACTAAGTTATTTGTCAGACTGGGACCTGTGAGAAGAACATCGTTAAGAGATACACCTTGATGTTTGGTCGAAAATAACCCTAATGTGATTAGGTTTCCGCGGATGATACACTCCAAATGAGTACCAGAACTGTTCGTTTTTCCTTAAGGGTGGAGCTGGTTCTGCGTGGTTGTTACAGAATATTTTATCCATAAAGGCGACGATGTGTTCTCTCATTTCAGGCTTGCTGTTCATGGTACGCTGAAGAGAGTTAAATCTTGGCAGAGCTTGTTCCAGATTGTTCGGGAGTCTTACCCTGGTAGCTCGGAAAGGTAATGGAGAAACCCAGTGATTGGTTTCGTCTTTAAAGAACTCACTGTCCACTGTCTAAATTCTGTGTCCCCTACTGACAAGGTTACTTTATCGTCGTCCTTGGTTGTGTGAAAGACTAATCTTCCCAAGTTGTCAGCAAAGAGGGGAGAAATTATGTCAGGTGGCTGTATGAGGCCTGGAGGCTTCTCTTTCACCTCATAGTGATGAGGACATGGCTTAATGCAAGTTGCCCGTCCATCTCTACGCACGTAAGTCTTGAAGGAGTTAATTCCTGGTTGATCCAAGCACACATTTCCTATGATTACCCATCCCAAGTCCAGTCTCTGGGCATATGGTGCATAGTCAGGACCATTACACTGTTGACGCATCTTGTGTACCCTTAGATTGTCTCTGCCAAGCAGGAGTAGAATATCTTGATTCACTGATGGTTGCTTAGAGATGTTGTTTGTAAACATTCAGTTTTTTATCACGCGTGTGCAAAATGCATCCATACGCGTCGCACCCACGTGGAAAAACTGAACGAACATACGCAATTGCGCGCGGATTGGTGCGAGTTTTCCGGAACGCACCCTGAATGCATCCGGACTGAATCGGTATCGTTCGTGTGAAAGGGGCCTTAGGGGCCCAGTACATGGGATTTTTACTCTCTTCATTCTGAGCTCTGCCTCGTGCATAGTTCAGTATAGAGAAAGCGATGACAGGCATAGATCGCTTTAGTAGCATCCAGGCTGCCATGACAAACAATCAGAGCCCCACGATTTCACTGCAGGGGCTGCAATCTGAAGGCAAAGGGAACTGCATCCCTCTGGCTTCACTCACAGGTGGCACGATCAGCATTGATCGCAGCACCTGAGGGGTTAAATAACGGGGGCAGCGCGAGCGCAAATTATGCCCGCATATGGAGCGGCTCACTTACACGAATGGCGTTGTGGGTTAAGGCCCAACATATGACATACTATTACATCATGTGTTGGGAAGGGGTTAATACCCACCTGATGCTGCCCCATTACCTGACCATTAATACATGGTCGGGTACTGGACTGTACCCAGCTCTTCCTGGTACCTCTGGTGGTACCAGGGTAATAATTGGGCTAATACTAAGCCTCGCCTTTGTAATGAATGCTGCTAATGAGACAGTGGCCATTACTAAGGCGATAGTAATAAATAGGGATGAGCGATTCGACTTCGGATGAAACATCTGAAGTCGATTCGCATAATACTTTGATTTAATACTGTACAGAGCGGGAGCTTCATACAGTATTAGAATGTATTGGCTCCCATGAGCTGAAGTTATTACTGCGTGCATTTGCGTAATAACTTCATAAATTAATTTTTACTGTACAAAACCATTTCCCAAACTCGGTTTCGGTTCAAAGGTACCACTTGGAACCAAACCCGAGTTTGGAAAATGTTTTTTTTTTTACAGTAAAAATTAATTTATGATGTTATTACGTAAAGTCTTGCGAGACTTCGCAAAGTAATAACTTTGGCTCATTGGAGCCAATACATTCTATTGCTGTACAGAGCTCCGGCTCCATACAGTATTAGAACGAAGTAATATGCAAATCGATTTTGGATGTTTCATCCGAAGTCGATTCGCTCATCCCTAGTAATAAAGTAAAAAAAAAACACATAAAAAAAATATTTATTGAAATAAAATAACCACACACAACCCTCGATGACCATTTTATTAAAAAAAAAAAGCAAATAAAACGCTGGTCATCGGTGTTGTTCAACAAATCTGAAATAGTCCAGTTAGGGTATCTGCAAAAAAGAACAGACAGAAAAATAAATAAATAAAAAACACACACATTGGTTCTTCGCTGCAGGAGTGATGACGGCTCCGGGCTCTCACTAAGCCCCTCTGTCATTAGCAATGAAACCCATGGTATAGCAGAAGTCTTAGGTTTTTTGCCCGACCATTCTCCTTCTGTAACATGTAGGTCACTATGTAAGCTGCTATGACCACACGATGCAGTGACATCATTGAACCAGAACATCTTGCCTGTCATCTACATGTTAAAGAAGGAGGGGCCACGGCTGCATAAGGGGATTGGAGGTAGGTAAGTATCGCATTATATTGTGAAGTGGCCACTATGGGGGGTATTATACTGTGAGGGAGCCTCTATTGGGGGGGGGGGTCATTTTACTATGAGGAGGTCACTATGGTGGTCATTATACTGTGAGGGGACCACTATAGGGAGCATTACACTGTTAGGGGCCACTATTGGGTTATTAATTATATTAGAGGGGGATATGAATTTAGCATGGATTGGGTTGGGCAATATCAAAAATATTCCTGCAATAATGATATTAAGAAATTTATTACGATAAATACAGATTTAGAAGAAAAAACACTTACGGCCATACACACACACGAACATACACACACAGGAACACACACAACGACGGGTACACACATACATGGACGCTCACACATACGGATACACATACATGCATGGACACATACATGCAAAAACATGCATGCAGAGACACATACAGGGTTTGCAGGGTTTGCAGGGACATGCAGGGTTTGCACACATGCAGAGACACACATACATACAGGGACATACATGCTGAAGTCAGTTTTTTTTCACTATTCGTTCCCTAATTTGCACCAAATCTATCAAACGTCACGCAGTGTTGGATACATTCTGCTCAAAAGGGATAGATTTTTGACATGTCATTGTTTTAGTCTGGCCGCCTCCCGGCATGTTTGCCGTGCTGCGGCCGGAACTCTGGCCTGCCCCCATTATAGTGAATGGGGCGGAGCGAAGTTCTGGCTGCACATGTGGCTGTGAAAGTAGCCTTAGCCTATATTATTTAGAGGTGGATGCCTCGCAAATAGCGCGGCTACGGGGCCACTACCACGGCTATGCCTGAGGTCTGCAGCCTCCTCGTCAGGGCAGTACAAACGCTGAACGTTCTCACACAGTCATCAACAGGGATAATCTATTGACTATCTGCTGTAGGGCGTGGTGGGTTTCTTGTCACTTCTTAGAAAAAAATTAAATTACAACCACGTGGAAATGGAGTTCACAGAAACGGACAACTGAGGCCTGACGCTCCATTTCTCATTATCACTCACGGGTAGATTGCTGCCCTACCCTGTGTCTTATAGTAATCACAGATATATGCTGTGATGGATACCTGAGGCTTTTTCGTTTTTGCATTTTTATTTTTCGTCCCTATCTTCCTTGAGTAATAACTTTTTTATTTTTATCTGTTCACATAGCTGTATGAGGGCTTATTTTTTTGCAAGTTGTACTTTCTAATGCCACCATTTATTATGGCATACAATTTAGTGGAATTGGAAAAAATTTTTTTTTACGTGTTTACATTCCGTTTGCAGCAAAACTGACCCATGCCCTTCATTCTCTAGGTCAGTACGATTACAAAAATACGACATATGTCATAGTGTAAAAATAATTTAAACTTTGTGAAAACATTTTTTTGTTTTAATCTCACTATATCCTGAGCCCTTTTTTTTTTTTATAGTTATGTCGTACTGAGCTGTGTGGAGGCTAATATTTTGCGGAACAATCTGTAGTTGTTACTGATACTATTTGGAGTGTGTGTGACTTTTTGATCACATTTTATTACATTTTTTTGCAATGAAAAAATGGCAAATTGGCCATTTTGACCCTTTTTTCCATTACAACCATTCGCTGTTATGAAGGTACGCGAAAGGCGCGTCGGGGGGTAACACCATCCCTGGCCCTTTACTTGGTCTACATTACGTTTGGTGAGCAGTCTTTCTTGCATTATTTGGGGTTATTCTATCCTTTTGTATTGACCTCTTCCAGATTAGCTTGTTAGTCACATTTATAAGTTCCACATTGTTGGATTTATGCATTTTATACTCATCAAGTTTGGCTACATGTGATCTTTTGGTAACTTATATGTGTCAGCTATTGTTTCTGATGCTGTCATTTGTATGTTTGTTATAGGTATTTAATATTATACATCCACTGCCTGGTTCCGTTTTTTCTATACTTGACTGTAGCTCACCTTTATATTATTGTCTAACATATTGGCATGGTCTTTCATATATGGGCTAGGGATGGTGTTTTCATGCACTGTCAACCTCCCTTTATAACATGAATTTTTTAATTTATTTTATGTGATGTAATAAAGAATTTCATATTTTCATAGTAGTTCAGTGGCTCCAATCTTCTTTTTATAGACACTAAGTGTGGTTTGTTTCTTTGGGAGCTAGTACTGTTATTTTTTTATTTTTGAGCCAGTTGATTGCAGGTGGCGAAGTGGTTACTACTATCTATGATATAGACACATATACATATATTTTGTGCCCCGCCGCCCATATTGCATAGGGTTGATTTTCTTTTAAGCAATAATATTATCTACGCTCCCTGATATTCCTGCTGCTCAGTGATAAGCTGGACAAAACGCATGTTTTACAATCTTTACAATCCTGGGTGATAGAATTATTCTGAAGCATTCTCCAGCTTTTTGTATACCAAATGCTAAAGGTTGCACCCTTAAGATGGTGAAATGCATATGGTCTCATCTTGGAATGCTTTGTTGCACCCCATATAGTTATGCAATGTTACAATTTTTTAAGTTTCCTCTCATGTCCACTTCCCCAGTACGACTGCTATATACTGTTGGTCAGGACAGTTTATTGTCTTTGCTCATACTTCCCACCCCACCCACCTTTTCTCTCTTCACTTCTATATAGATATCCATACATTCTTTTTTCTTTTTTTTTCATTGAATTTTCATCACTACACTACCTTCTTCCCATCCATCCCTCCTTCCACCTTCCACTGGTAGATGGATCACACGAAAACCACTCTTAATGTAAAAGGCCTTAACTCTCCAAACAAGAGAAGCCACATATTTCTACTTTCGTAAAATAAAACATTCACATTCTCTTTCTACAACAGACACATTTCCAAGACACACAAAAATTTCCCAAGCTTCCTAGATCGCCCTTTTCACAATGGTTTCATAGTAGTTCCACTTCATCGGCCTCGAGGGGAGTGTCTATAGCTATTCATAACTCCATACCTTTCACCCTTAAACAACAATTTAATGACACAGAGGGGAGAATTGTTCATGATAAAGGGTGAAATAGGAACGAAGATGTATTACTTTTGTCAAACTTCTATGCGCCTAACTCTGGTCAAATCCCATGGCTATTAAAAGCTCTGGATACTCTACAGCTATCTGCAGAGGGTGTAATGGTCATGGGTACGGACCTCAACATTACTATTAAAGAGGACCTTTCACTACTCCTGACATGCCTGTTTTAATCGCTTCATGCATTCCCCATGTAATAACAATTCCGGAACATCTATTCTTATGTCTGTATGTTGTGCCATTCCTTTATTATTTGCACTAGAAGTTATGAATGAATTGCTATTTGTCTTCAGTAAAGGAACAGAGGGGAGGTAACAAGTTGGAGGGTGTATCTGCACAGTCTGAACATGGCAGCACTGATTGGCTAAAGTCAATCTGTGCAGGTACACACCCCTAACTGGTCACCTCCCCTCTGTTCCTTTACTGAAGACAATAGCAATTCAATTCATAACTTCTAGTACAAATAATAAAGGAATGGCACAACATGGATCCATAAGAATAGATGCTCCAAAACTGTTAGTACGTGGGGAATGCATGGAGCTATTAAAACAGGCATGTCAGAGTGGTGAAAGGTCCTCTTTAACCCACATGCTGACTCTTCCACATCTACTTTACAGGTCCCTGCCTCCTCGCTGGGTAAACTCCTAGACAAACTGTACAGTCTACATTTGGTAGATGTGTGGAGATACTTGCAACCCAATCCACAAGAGATTTTACTTTTCATTCCATCCCACATAATTCATTCCACCGCTTCGATTACATTTTGTCTCAGCATCACCACCTGCTTTACTGTGGGAGCCCCACAAAGCCTATGTAAGAGGAGTATTTGTTGCAGTGGGGCTCTAGAGTTTAAGAAGGAAAGACAACAAGAAAATAGATTCCCTTCTTGACCAAATAGTTTGAGCTGACAAAACCACTTTTTCACAAACCAGACACGAGGAATTAATCTCCCTTAGGCTACAACTCAAACAAATATTTGAACTTAGAAGAGCTAAACAACACTATTATTATTATTATTATTATTATTTTAAACACAGGCTATATTCACACGGAGACAAAGGGAGTAAACTCATGTCATCCTTAATCAAAAATCTAGAGACAAAACATATATACATAAAATCAAGGAGCCTCAGGGGCCCATGCTCACCCAGACATCTGATATAGCCAAAGCTTTTCATTCTTACTATTCAGGATTATACAACTTGAAGACTACTACAATCCCTCTCAACCACAACACATAAAATCTTTCCTCGATTCACTACAACTGCCCACAATATCACCAGATGAGTCAACCACCCTCTTATCCCCAGTAACTGAAAATGAGGTAAAGTCAATTCTTCGTAGCTTCCCTCCTGGTAAAAGCCCTGGCCCAGATGTCTCCCCCTTCTCTTATTTCAGGAAATTTGAAGACATACTGGTACTGCATGTAGTCACTCTTTGCAAATAATCTACTCTAAGGAGCGCTCTTTTTCCCACAAGCTCAAGAGGCACACATTACGTTAATCGCAAGTCAGGGAAAGACCCTCAAACTATGTGGGAATTATCGCCCCATCTCCCTCTTTAATATTGACTTGAAAATATGGGCTAAATTACTAGCCACACGCATCAGCTCTTTATTCCCACGTCTCATTGGAAAAAAAGCTGGCAGGATTTGTTAAAATAGAGAGGGAAGGGATAATTCATGTAACTATTGCATGCAATACATATTGCTCATAAGCGTAAGAAGCCCCTGGCATTGCTGGGAATAGATGTAGAAAAACTATTTGACTGGGTTAGTTGGGCTTTCATGAAAGCTATTCACGCTTTACACACAACCCTCTGCTCGTATAAAAATAAATGGCACACTCTCCCCCTCTTTTCAGATCATGAATGGGATGAGGCAAGGGTGCACACTTCCCCTCCCTCTTTATACTAGTGGTAGAAACTCTGCTCCAGAGCATTCGCCAAAACCATCTGTGAATGGTTTTGTAGTTGGTCCCCTTCGACTAAAATGTGTTGCCTTTGCAAACGATCTATTCCTGCTCTCCAACCCAGTTACTGAGCTTCCCATACTTACACAAGATTATTAGAAGAATTTGGCCTACTGTCCAATTTCCAAGTCAATGTGACCAAATCAGAGGTCCTAAATGTCACTATACCTGCAAAGAGAGGTGGCATTAGCAAAACAGCGCTCCCCTTACCCTTGGGTTTCCACTTCACTCAAATACCTAGGAATACAACTTCTACACAGAACTGCAGATCTTTATAGACTCAATTTTCTCCCCCCTTTAGAAGAACTCAAGAGCCTTTTACAGGATTATGACTTCCCTTATATCTTGTGGATGGGTCACAAGAACCTACTCAAGACATACACTGTGCCCAAGATATTATACACACTCTCAATGATACCTATGTACCTACCTGCAAAATTTTTTATCTCTATCAGATCCTGGTTTTCCAAATTTTTGTGGAAGGGATGCAGACCCTGGTTACCCTTCACTTTACTTATCAAGAGACGTTACCACGGGGGAATGGGCCTACCGGACATTCTGTCATACTATAAGGCCATTCACCTAAATAGATGACTAGATCTCCTCAAACCTAGCAAACAGCTAGATCTAGATGTTATTGCACAACAGTCTCTGTGCTCTTTGTTGTTAAAAACCCTATGGCGAACCTAACGCAGGCACCATTAAGCGCACTGATTTTGGCCCATTATTGCGCGGTACATGTTTAGTTTGGCTCTTCCTAAGAGACAATATTGCTCCCTCTCCATTCCCCCTGCTACCTTCTAGTCTAATACCAACAGCCATCACTAATTTGGACTCTCCATACTCAGATTTTTGGGAGACTCTCAACCACATCCCAATAGCAGACCTTTTTCCCAAAATCGAGATTCCATCACAGGAGACACTGCAGAGTCTTCTTCCATGAAAATCATTTCGCTACACATGGCACATTTTAAAAAGAGTAGCAGAGAGCTTTCTAAGGACCTTCTCCTTTAAAAGACAACTCACCCCACTGGAGGTAGCCTTGTCCTCAACACTTTCATCGTAGAGGAAGGTGGCATTCCCTGATTATTTCTCCCTCAACCCACTCTAGACCTGCTTTCATATCCTCGTGGGAGAAGGAGCTGAACATTACCCTATCAGATGAAGAAGTTCGAACAATCCTCTGTTCTTCTCATGGCTTCTCCACCTGTGTGCATCTGCAGGAAAACCACTATAATTTGCTAACTCGGTGGTATAAAACCCCTGAAGTTCTATACACTCACAATCTTTCTCTGGTTTAAGAACTGCTGCAGATGTGGGTTACATGTTGGCTCCTTCTCCCACATATGGTTCACATGCCCTCTCATCACTTTCCTATTGAAAACAAATAGAGGGAACCGTCCAGACGATATGTGATGCCACGTTTAAGTTGGAAATCGACCAAGTGATATTAGCTAGATCAAGCAAGTCCTACAAACCTTCTAAGAGGAACTTAGACACACATCTTATAGCAGTCGCAAAGGCTTTAATACCCTTGCATAGGCTTAGCTCTTCACTGCCGTCTCATCGGGTAGCAAAAGTTAATCAGCTTTGCCAATTCAAGGAGCTTACCGGCTACTCTAATAGAACCAGAGATAATGGTAGCTGAGGGGAAGGGGAAGTTATATCCCCGAAACGCGTTTAGCGAGACTGGATACCTGGTGACTAATACATTAAGAAAGGCAGTGCTGCTATAAGGAATAAAGAAGTGGACACTAATCGCAAAAGCTGTAAGGAATTGCTACAAGTTATTCCAAAACATCATCCGATACACGGCCTTCTTCACTCACAGCACGCGCAGAAGGTTTGAACAGGACCCACGTGGGACGCCGTACCTTCGGCTGTAAAAGCGCGCGCTCTACAAGACATCGTGCTGCCTGAATGGACAGACGCTGTATCTCCTGCTGATGAGACGTGCACATCGCGCTGCAGGAGGAACCAGAACAACTAAAGAAACACTGCTTCAAGGAGGGGTAAAGTAAAAAGCCCACTTTATACTATTTTATTCTATTACCACCGGGATACCTGCATTAAGAGATACTACTACGGGACACAAATAAGCCACCCAAATAGCGTACGAAATATCATTAAGACACTGTTACAAACTACCACCATAGACTCAAAGCTCTCTTTATAGTATCCTTGCTCCTGCTGGACATTATATGTATTATATCTCCAATTTATGTGTCTAGTCTATGAGTCAATTTTATTATAACGACAACAACAAGGACATTAATTATTGAGAAATTTTTATTGATTATTCATTATTTTATATTTGGTATTTGATCTTTTATTTTATATCTGGTATTTGATCTTGCATTATTTTATACTTGGAATTTGATCTTGCATTAATGTATTTATAAACTTTTTATTTTGATAAGTCTTACCATCTCAAACATACTTACTTTCCACGGATATTAGTGTGCACAATCTATACTTACTATTGTTTTACGTTTATACTTTTGGATCAGGTGGGCAAGATCCCTTGGTTGTAGCACCTTCCTTCATGATTTGGGATTGGTGAGCCACTCGATTTCATACATTATTCTTTCCTTGCTCCAAAACACTTCTGATGATTGTTTTTGTTGTTTTCTTGGATACTTATGTATTCTTGGATAGTGTTTCTCTATTATTTGAATGTGTAAACTTATAGTCCGCACCACCAATAATTGATTGTATTGTTGTATCCGTATGGCTAGAAAATTTAGCTTATTTGTTATCATCTGCTTGTATTGAAAACAAAGAATTTATATAAAAAAAAAAGATGGTGAAATGCATAATCTGTATCGAATTAATGATGTATCAGAATGCGTGCTGTATTGTTTTAGAAGTGCACCATCCTTGGACCCCAACCCCCTTTTTTTCTTTGGATAGTTTTTCTTTGTGTCAAGATGGTAATTGTCACCTCTAGAAAGTCTTAAAGCCTATTCCACCAATTCTGTATCTACCTCCTGGCCTTAGGACGCATTGGCTAACCCTTCTACTGTCTTCAAGCACTATAAATTAATTAAAAATTATTGCTAAACAGGACTTGTCTTTTGGCTGCAAGTCGTTGTCCATGGCAGTCCTACCCTAATTCTTGTTTTTTTCTGGTAAAGTCGTTTTCCGGTTATGCACAAAATATAAAATAATGCCAGCGTAGCTATAGGGGAAGCAGGGGAAGCGACTGCTTCGGGGCCCGAGCTCAGCAGGGGCCCGGAGCAGTAGCAGGGATGTGGCAAATCAGCAGGGTAATATTTCTATTTCTCTCTCTTTCCAGGGGTGGGGTGGGATCGTAACCCTGCGCATTGAAACAAGAGGATGGGGAGAGAGGGATTCTCCTACCTCTCCTCTGCTGCAATGTGTAATCTGATTGGTGGAGGAGCAGTGAGAGGAAGCTGCTGCTCCACCAGTCTTTTCAAGTAATGCTTCAGTCACAAACAGGGCCCGCTCCCAGACTTCCAGAAGCACCATGTGGACCCTGCATGTGACCCTCTGCACTCCTGCCTGCCCGTCAGGCTGCCTCTCTTACCTGCCCCTCCACCTCCCTTGTAGTGCCAGCTGACCTCCTGCTCTGGCTGTAACAGACATCCAGGAAGCAGGAGCAACCCAGAGCAGCGCTGTCTCAGCCATCTGAGCATTGCTGCAGCCTGACAGCCAGCCAATACAGCAGACCTTCAGACTCACTGCCAGCCTGACCAACAGTGGTAGGTTTGTGCCCCCTGCCCTGTACTGCACCCCCTATGCTGCATTCTGCCCCCTGCCCTGTGTCCCCTATGCTGCTGCACTATGTGTGCCCCCTGACCTGTACTGTACCCCCTATGCTGTATTCTGCCCCCTGCCCTGTACCCCCCATTCTGCACTGTGTGCCCCCTGACCTGTACTGTACCCCCTATGCTGTATTTTTCCCCCTGCCCTGTACTGTGTCCCCCATGCTACACAGTGTGTGCTTCCTGCCCTGTACTGTATGCCCTATAATGCACTGTGCCCGCTATGCTGTCCTGTGCCCCTGCCTTCTACTGTGCCCCCTGCCCTGTGAACGCTCCCTTACATATGCACATATAGGATGCCAGGATAGTCATGAAGGGGGGGCACCATACAAAATTTTGCTGTTGGCCCAGACAGTTCTAGCTACGCCCCTGGTCAGATGAAATTCTGAGTGCATTTTGACTCCTCCAGCATAATTTCAATCTGTAACCGCACCCTCATTTACATCCCAGAGCAAGACTCACAAGATGTATCTGTAGCATCAAGTCTCTGCCTCTCCTTCCACTCCCAAGTGGAACATCACAGATCCAAGAAGGGCAGACAGCTTCATTAGTATTAATTTCAGTGCAGTAAATACTAATGAAGCTGTGTTGGATATGGGTCGGGGCAGGATCCCTCTTCCAGCACATAGACTTTTAGTATAGAAAATGTTTAACAGGTCTTCATCAGAATGAGAAACCTAGACCTTTTGTATGGCAGACAAAAGAGTTACCATTATACTACAGACCTGTTGTATGTTCTGTGCTTATAAAGTTATTTTCTTCACAGGCATAAATTATTTTACTAAAATGAAGTGAAGATAATTGTGCTATAGCACTATATTGTATACAGCTGAATATGATTACAGGGATATCAAATACACTTTTTGAATATGGTCTTGGCTTCATTATTTTTTTAGTACAATAACTTTGCAGAAAATTGAAAACTTTTCCCACAAAAGAGAAATGCTGAAAAGTAAAATTTCTATTTTTTTCTTCATAACTTTTGCTATAAAGAGTATTTTACAGGTTTTAGTGAGATTTGAACTCCAGACCTTTTGTACAGTAAAACAGTTAAATTACCCACTCCTGTGTAGAAAAGCTCTGCTGTAAAATTTAGAGTTCTTATGCCATATAGTTCTGCTGTTTTTTAAATTAAATATCAGAAACCAGTATTTGGTATCCCTGCTATCCCAATCATAACCTGTACAATATAGTGAACATATTATTTATGGCAAACAGTGTGTAATTGGTAAACAGTGGTAAACAGTGTGAATAAAAATGGGGGGGGGGCAGCCCTGGTTCCAATGGAAAAACCCCTACCCTGAGTCATAGCGTCATTGCTGACATCACATCTACAGGAAAAGGTCCAGGAGAATGTCCAGACCACCCTGATGATATTGTGTCTATAGGGCCACCGACCAGACAGAGCAACTATGAGGCCTCTTTCACACGAGTGATACAGAAGGTATAACAAAAATGGATGGCGAAAGAACATGCTGCTATTTTTCCTGAATGGATAGTCAGGAAAAAAACAATGCTCATGTACATACACCGAGTTAAATGAATTGGTCAGTGTTCAGTGCGGATACTGTCTGTTGTAAATATGGACTGCATCCAGAAGGAAACATCTCTCAAATAGCTGGAAATCCAATAAATAGAAGATATTACTTATGCACTCCAGTCTTCCCTACAAACAGGACTGGATCCCAGCGGAGGATCAAGAATGTCTTCTATCCTTCCTTCTGTGGAATCTGTTCCCATTTACAAAATGCTGGAAAAACCAGTAGTCCTCCGGCACTAATATATTAATATCCAGTCATTATTTCATAGCAATTAAAATAGTCAAAATGCAATTGTCTAGAAAGATGCTTTCTAGACAGTTACACTATGACTATTTTACATGGGTTGTAATGAATGTGATAATGCCATATACATTTTTTCTTTTACAAATTAAAAACCCTCTTTTTTTTTAAATCAACTTTCTAACCTTTAATTATTATTTTTAGCCCCACTACAGGATGCCATAATGCAACCGCTTTTATATTGTGTGCATGTATACCCAACGCTGAAAGTGCAACACCAAAAAGGACACGCTGTAAGGTTATGCAAATCAAGGATGCAGCAGCTGTCGCTAAGATCTGCAAATAACCTGATGATGATTAAATTTTCAAGCACCTAGCTCCAATCTGTTGCATATGGGAGGGGCATAAAAGCAAGATTGAAAGCCACATAAAACCTCAGAAATCAGATCAAGTCATATGGGATGTTTGTGTGATGCATTCAGTTCTCCAATCTGCCAATTTTTTGCAACTTGTCCCAAACTGAGGAGGACAGAATCCTTGAACTGAGAGACCTTGGTTTATTATTCCTGCAGATCGCTACTTGCTTAGCCCGAGATGTCAGAACTGTTGAAAGTTGTGTGTCCCAGTGACTGGGAGAACATGAAGATGAAGAAATAAGTGCACAGAGGAGAACCTCTACATGGGCAGATCGTATGATTAGAAAAATGGTGTGTAGTGATCCGTTCTGTACTGCAAGTGAAATTGGACCTCACATCCCAAGCCTAGGGCGGCAAAAGTGTTATTACATTTACTGGCAATAAGTTTCCGGAAGTCTCCACGACGGCACCCCTGAGGGTGGGAGGGAAATTCCCGGGTGCCGTTGTGGAGAGTACCAGAAACCTATTATCGGCAACTGCAATAACACTTTTCCCCAGTCGTCTCCATGACGGCACCCCTGAGAACTAACAAAGGACTTGAATTTAGGGGGTAACCACTGAGGACAGGACCTTGTGTCCAAAGGCCAAATCCCTAGTGTCTGAAACATCAACATCAACTAGATGCTGATGCCCTCTTCTGCCCAAGAGACCGACAGGGATCTTGTGGAATGAGCCCTAAGCCCCGACGGAACCTTTTTTCTGCAAAGATATGTAACATCTGGAAATAGCCTGTTTAATCCATCTTGATATGGAAGTCTTAGTTGCTCTCTTCCCTTTATGCAAAAAAAGGTTTTTATCTTTCCTCCATGGTTCCGTCACCTGAAGGTAATTAAGTACAGCCCTCCGAACATCTAAATTGTGGAATTCTTTTTCCCTATCATTTTTTTAGATTTTCACAAAAAGAGGGAATAACTATATCCTGAGACCTATGGAAGGATGTGGACACCTTAGGAAAGAATGGAGGATCAATTTTAAAAATGATTCATGAATCAAACAATTTTGAATCGGGGAATACCATAGATAATGCTTGAATTTCACTAAACCTACACGTCAAGGTGATGGCCACCAAAAAAATACGGCCTTCCAGGTAAGGAGATTAATAAATATCTGATCAATGGGCTTAAATGGAGTTGCTATTAATGCTCTGAGAAACCAGATTTAAGTTCAAAGGAGGGACCAAATTTAATATTTTGGCCTTAATTCTATCTGTGTGGCTTTCAGAAACCTAGAAATAAGAGATACCTCTGATAGATGAACATCAAAAAAAAGTACTTAGTGTGCGGCCACCTGAACTCTTTAGGTACTAGGGCTTAGGCCCAGATCTAAGATATCTGAAACGGCAGGGGTGAAACAAAGTTTACCATTTTCAGAACACCATAAAATAAATCTATTCCAAACCTTCTGGTAGATCTTATTTGTAGATTGTTTACGACTAAGAACTAGGGTATCAATTACCTTATCTGAAAGCCCTTTTCCCTTTTAAGATTGACTGTTCAGTATCCAAGCTGTCAATCTTAGGGTTTTTACATCTGGGTGAAAAACCAAACCCTGGCTGAGCAGATATGGAATCAAGGGCAACTCCAGGTAATCCCCTAAGCACATTTCTGCTAGAAGGGAAAACCAGCTCCTCCTCGGCCAGAAGGGGGCCACCAAGATCGTTCTGGACTTTTCGGTCTGGATCTTTCGAAGGACCCTTGGTAGCAAGGGTATAGGAGGGAAGGCAAACCCCAGATTCTGGTTCCATTTTATTGAGAAAGCATCCACTGGCAACGTGTCAGTTTTGGGGATTTAGAGAGCAAAAGTTTTTTATTTTCCTGTTTCGTCTAGACGCAAACAAATCCACCTGTGGCAGTCCCCACTTCTGGACTATCAAAACAAACGCTTCCTGAGCTAACTCCCATTCTCCTGGTATTACTTCCAATGATTCACCCTGCCCTTCAGGTGAATTGCCTGTAAAGAGCGAAGATTTTTCTCCGCCCAATGACAAATTCTAAATCAACGTGTCTCAACGTTGGTCAAAACTAGCCAGGCCTTTTATCGGGAAGGAACAACCAAGGGAAAGGCAGTCTCCAAAAGGAAACCACCTATGCCAAAGCATGGTATCCATCCACAGACAGCTGTTTCGGGGTATTTGCCCCTCATCAGTGTGGAGTAGGAATCTGGCTAGTGGAGCAATGCCTAGTAGAGAAGATTATTTAAGAAAAGTTTTTGTTTCAAACTTTTTATTAGGATTTTTTTTTGAAAGAAATATACATGCAAATATCCAATTGACTGGCCAGAGTGAGATGCAATCAGGTTACAAGAAAAATAATGGGGTACAGATGCCAGTATATTGTAGTGTAACAGCATAAGTAGTAATTCTGAGCAATAACAAATTATGGAATAAACAGATCCGGTTATAGACCGGGTACAACATATAAGAGAAAACGAAAGAAAAGAAAAAAAAAATACACATTAAAGAAAAAATAAAAGCAATCAAGTGTACGTCACAGGTTACGTTAGAAGGAAAATTTCTGCAGAGAGGAGGAATTCGGAGAGGTGTAGGTCAGCCAGAGTCCCCATTGGAAGGTGCATTTGTGTATTGCATGGTCTTCATAGGCCATGATTTTTTCATATGTACTGCTTGTTTGGACCCTGGAGAGGATCTCAGCCGTTGTAGGGATGTTGCGGGATTTCCAACATCTGGTAAGTGCCAGTTTAGTGGTCAGAAATAGATAAGCTACTGGAATCCTACACCGAATTGGAATGGCATTCATTCCCATAAATAGTAGCGCCCAAAAGGCGATATCTCAATGCAATGCAAACACCACAAAAGTTACAGGCAATTTTGAAAACTTCTTCCCATAATTGTGAAATCAAGGGGCATGACCACAGTACATGTAATAAGGTACCTCTGCCTCCACACTGGCGCCAGCATAAGGGGGATGTACCAGGATAAATTCTGCTTAGTCTATCAGGGGTAAAATACCACCTCAAGCAAGTCTTTATTGCAGCTTCATAGAGGGAGGTACAGCAGAAAGTGGAAGAGATAAATTTAAAAGTTATCAGCCAATCAATCAGCAACTGGGATGACTGTTTGAAATTCTTTATCCCAGGTAAGCAATGGGGTGGGTTTTGGAAAAGGATGTTTTAGATCCTAAAGCCACATACAGTGGTCTAATACCTTTAGCGGTGTTAGAGGAAGAAGGGGTAGACCAGAGCTCAAATAGGTGAACATTAGCTGTTACCCTAAAAGGGGTCTTAGTTTTTAAGAGATGACACACCTGTAGATATTTAAAAAAGTCACTCTTAGGGATAGAGAATTCGGATTGGAGGGCCGAGAATGACTTAATGATGTCATGGTTATATAATTGGCCTAGGTGGCAAAGGCCATGTATGTGCCATTGCCTAAAATCAGTATTTGGGAGATGCAATTCCAAAAGCTGTAATGGGAGAGGTATTTAATAAGGAAAAGGATGTGCAGTGACATTTTCGGTGAAATAAGCGCCAATGGGTGTAACAATGATTGGACCAGAGAAGGAAGTGCAGGGAGTCTGGCTGAAGACACACTAAGTGTATTGAGAAGTAATGCTCTAAGGTTGTATTAGGTTATGTAGGCGAAAGGGAGGACTCAATCTGTACCCATGGATCTGTACCCATGGTCTCATCGCCTCCCCATTTCCTGAGCACTTGAATGTGAGAGGCTAAAAAGTAATCTAGTAGTATTGGGAGGCCAAGACCACCCTGGGTTTTTGCTCTGCAAAGGGTGGAGGAGGCCACTCTAGGCCTTTTGTTTGCCCAAATGAAATTATTCAGTAAACCCTGAGCTTTTGTGAAGAAATGATTGGGGATGCGCGCTGGAACACTTCTAAACACAAAGAGTAGTTTGGGTAATATCAGCATTTGGAATGCTGCAATACGACCTGTCCAGGAGATCTCATATTTACTGTGTATATAGCTATGTCATTTTTAATCATATCCAACAGTGGGAGGTAATTTAGGAAATAAAGATTAGAGATCTTTGGGGAGATAGTAATGCCTAAGTATTTGATACCATTAACTTGCCAGTCAAATGGGAAGTCCCTCTTCAGGGTGAGTAATATTTGATCTGAGATGTTTAGAGGGAGGATTTGAGATGTTGTCTCAATAACTTTGTAGAAGGACAAACTCCCATATTCTTTAATAAAAGAGAACGCTGCAGGTAGGGCTGTTATGGGGGAGGATAGAGTCAGAAGTACATCATCTGCATAGAGCAAGATGCTATGTTGGGCTTCTCCTATTTGAATGCCAGAGATTTTAGGATGAATTCTAATTGCTTGGGCTAAGGGCTCAATTGCTAATATAAAGATTAAGGGAGATAGAGGACAGCCCTGGCTGGTACCATTGGTCAACGGAAACGGGGATGATAGGGCCCCATTCACAAAAAACTCTTGCAGAGGGTCTCGAGTATAGTGCATTGTACCGCTGTCACAAAAGGCTTTCCCATACCCATTTTCTCCAATACCGAGGAGGCGAACACCCAATTCAAGAGGTCAAACGCCTTCTCGGCATCGAGAGTCACCAACAAGGCTTGATCTCCTCTACGGTTAACCAAGTCAATGAGATTTAAGACTTGACAGGTGTTGTCGGTGATTTGCCTACCCTTAATAAAGCCAGTTTGGTCAGTAGCGACTAAAGAAGGCAATATAGTAGACAGCCTAGAAGCTAGAATTTTAGCATATACCTTCAGGTCCGTGTTTAAAAGCGAAATATTTTGTGGCTTGTCTGTAGGTTTTCCCGGTTTCGGGATTGTAACAATGGTAGCCTGAAGATAAGTGAGGTAATAAGTGACTCAGGAAAGTCTTATAATATAGGTTGGATAGCCCGTTGGGGCCTGGAGATTTGTATAAAGGAAGGGAGGAGATGACTTTTGATATTTCAGAAAGTTCAATGGGCCTGGATAGCAGTTCACTTTGTTTAGGAGAGAGGGATGGGAGGTGCAATCTGTTCAAGAAGGCATCTATTTCTGCTGGAGAGGCTATATGGACTTCTGAGGAGTCATTAAGGTTGTAGAGTGCAGAATAGTATTCCGCAAATTGATAAGCAAATGCCTTTGGGTCATATATCTTTGTACTTTGTACCTGTGAGGGATGGGCTAGGAAAGGGATTCTGGATTTAGCTGCACGCATTTTAAGGCGACGAGCAAGTAACTTCCCAGCCTTATTATCCTGGGAGTAGTATCTAGCTTTTATTGACCGTAGGTTACGCTCATATGTATAGAGGAGACTCTCTTTGAGTTGGGTTCTCAGTGAATGAATCTCGGCAGTTCTAGAAGGGGAGAAGGAAACTTTATTTAATGCTTCTAGAGGGGATAATTGGGAGAGAAGATCTTGGATTTTCTTTTCTCTAGATTTCTTCACCTGATGGCCTAGCTTAATAAATGCTCCTCTGATGACTTCCTTATGGGCATTCCAGAGAGAGTGAGGGTTAGATACTGAGTTGCTATTGAAAAGAAAATATTCAGATATTGCTTTTTCTAGTTCTTGTTTGTAGATTGGGTTAGAAATGATGTATGGACTGCAGCTCCAAAGGGTCTCCCTAACAATAAAGGACTCCTGAATTGAAAGAGATATGGCTGCGTGATCAGACCACTTAATCAAATCAACCTAGTTGGAGGAGTGACCTACCTACTAAAAATAAGTCAATATGAGAATATGTTTTGTGCACAGGGGAGAAAAATGAGTAATCTCTCTCCGAAGCATGGTGTAGTCTCCAAATATCATACATTTCTTCACGTACCAGTAGGGGACCAAGGGAAGGATACTGACTTCTAGTGGGAGCCGTAGAGTCTACCTCAGGATCAGGGATTATATTAAAGTCTCCACACATTATAAGATGCCCTTTTTGCACTTTAGCTGTTTTTTGTAAGATCTTGTTAATAAAGCATATTTGATGTTTATTAGGAGCGTATAGAACAACAATGGTACAAGGAATATTGTTTATCGTGCATACCTATATTATGTACCTTCCAATAGGGTCAAGAATTGTAGTGTGAGATGAAAATGCAACAATATCCCTAACTGCAAGTATGACTCCTCTCTGTTTCTTACGGTAATGGGACTGTATAATGTAAGGGAAGGAGTGATGCCTGATCCTGTGAGCGTCCTTACTGATAATGTGGGACTCTTGAACACAGAGGAGGTCTGCTTTCAGTTGAATCGCTTCTGATCACATATATGCTCTTTTTTGGGGGCTGTTTAATCCCTTAGTATTTAGAGAAACCACCTCAAACACCATGGGGGAAGATTATTATGCTTAGGGCGGTTGATGAGCTTACTGGAATGTGAGAGCATGATTCAATAGTTGTGTTAAACCTCAAGACAATGCACATATCTGAGACTGTACTTAATAAAGGGGAAAAACGTATAACCAGAGTAATACAGTGAGTAAACCGAATATAAACCGGAGTGGGGTGAACCACTCAAACGTTACCAAACCGGTTAGAAGGTGAAAAGGGGGTATAGAGTCCTGGTTGTTACCAAGCTATCCATCTAGGCTCCCTAGCACCCGATGAGAGTAGCTAGTGCTTGGTGCCCTTCTTTGCTCCAACTGTACGCCACTCTGTGGTGAGATGTTGAGATGGAGGAGAGCGAGACTCATTCACAGATGGAATTGAAATGTTCCAGGAATTCAGCAGACGACGACCTCGATCCAGCGAGGTGATGCTGTGTGTTGTTTGCCCCCATGTGTTAGAATAATCTTCACCGGGAAGCCCCACTTGTAGGCGATTTCATGCTCCCTCAGAGCCATGGTGACTGGGGCCAGTATTCTTCTTTGGCATAAAGTGGCAGCCGAAAGGTCAATAAACAATTTGACTGACTTATATGGCTCTGGTAGCTCTGGAGTACTCCAGTATCCAGACTAGTAAGTGAGGATTGCAGAGGAGTTAGCAGCGATGAAAAATCTCTGTGCAATGCTGCGCTGAAGGCAATTAGCATTTCCTTCAGTAAGTTGCCCGAGGCAGGTTGATCTGAGGTGGAAAAGCCTTGCAAGAGAGCTGGAATTGGGTATGCGTCATCAGGAGGTCCAGGACTGTCTCCATCTTGCGCGCCTCGATGTACCCTGGGCCTCTGCTTTTCCAGACTTCTCGTGTCCGGAGAGGATGGCGGGGAATTCGCAGGCTGAAGGCTGAGGTGAGCGTCTACTCGAGGGGTCGCTTGTGGATGGTCCAAGTTGTAGCCGCTGGGGGTCCGATCCCCGAGGGTGAGAGGATGCCTGTTGCAGTGCTGCAGTTGCAGAGGTGAGGAGGCCGGCGTGGAAGATGGCGGAGAAGATTGAGGGCGTGGATCTGGTTGGCCAACCTCCGCCTCTTTGTCAAAATAAAAATCCAACTTGCCCTCTTGCCTCTGGGCATATTGGAGGCAGAAAGGTTTTGGGCATGAGGCTAAAGTATGAGGGGAACCACACTGAGAAAGTCGCTGGGTGCAGGAGCAGGAGATTTAAGCGGCCATCACGCTTGGCTGCCAAGCCACTCCCCCTGGAGGGGAGGGGTTTTTTAACCTCTTTGCATGTTCTTCCTGTCCCTGGCAGGGCGGGGTCATCTCAAGGGTGACGTTGTGG
>ONZH01004853.1:0-57155 GCA_900303285.1 Rhinella marina | reverse complement strand
CACCGATACAGAGGGTAGTACCCATAGCAGGTTTACTCCATCTCTTCGGTGTGGATGGGCCGAAGAGGAGGACGAGGAGATTGAGAGTTTTCCTCCTGGTGAGGAGAGCGAAGCTTTGTCTGTTGGGACTCTGGCACACATGGCTGACTTCATGCTATGCTGCCTTTCCTGTGACCCTCGCATTTTAGCCAACACTGATTACTGGTTTTTCACCCTTCTCGACCCCTGCTACAAAGAGAACTTCTCATCTCTTATTCCTCTGGTGGAGAGGACTAGCAAAATGGTGCAATACCAGAAGGCCCTTGTAGAAAAATTGCTCTAAAAATTTCCAGCTGACAACTACGGCAGAGTACGTAGTTCCTTGGGCACCCAAGGAGGGAAGATGAGGGGAACACACAGCAGTTCCAACAGAGGCTGGGCGACACTCTCCAAGGCCTAGGACCGTTTCATGACACCCCGCCAGCACCCTCACCCTGATGAGCGGCCTAGTGTAATAAGGAGGGAAAGTTTTGGAAGATGGTGAAGGAGTTCCTAGCTAACCGTGTCCACGTACTCAGTGATCCCTCTGTGCCTTATAATTATTGGGTGTCTAAGCTGGACACGTGGCACGAACTGGCGCTCTATGCCTTGGAGGTGCTGGCCTGCCCTGCCACCAGCGTTTTGTCGGAGCGGTTATTTACTGCTCTCAATAAAGACAAACAGCACTGCATGTGGTATTTAGTGCCGCTGGGGGCATAGTAACTGATAAGCGCATCGGCCTGTCAACTGAAAATGCTAACAGGTTGACGCTTATCAAAATGAACAAGGCCTGGATTGCTCTGACTTCTCTACCCCACCAGAGGAAAGCGGCTGAACATGAAGGAACTTTAAATGTGGCTTTGTATTCCCATGTACCCCTTCCTCTCCTTGACCTCCATCATATCAAACTGCTTACTAGGCTGCCCTCAATGTTCACCAGCAGGCCCTCACCTCTAATTTTTAAGACGATCACCAGCAGGCCCTCACCACTATTTTTTAAGACGGTCAGCTCAGCGGCAGGCCCTCAACCATGTTTTTTTAGACCCGCAGCTCAGCAGCAGGCCCTCACCCATAATTTTTTAGATGGTCAGCTCAGCAGCAGGCCCTCACCCATAATTTTTTAGATGGTCAGCTCAGCAGCAGGCCCTCACCCATAATTTTTTAGATGGTCAGCTCAGCAGCAGGCCCTCAACCATAATTTTTTAGACGGTCAGCTGAGCAGCTGGCCTTCAACCATAATTTTTTAGATGGTCAGCTGAGCAGCTGGCCTTCAACCATAATTTTTTAGATGATCAGCTCAACAGCAGACCATCAACCAAAATTTTTTTAGACGGCCAGCTCAGTAGCAGGCCCTCAACCATGATTTTTTAGACGGTCAGCTCAGCAGCAGGCCCTCAATCATAATTGTTTAGACGGTCAGCTCAGTAGCAGGCACTCACTACTAATGTTTTAGATGGTCAGATGAGCAGCAGGCACTCGCCCCTAATGTTTTAGACTGTCAGATGAGCAGCAGGCACTCGCCCCTAATGTTTTAGATGGTCAGATGAGCAGCAGGCACTCGCCCCTAATGTTTTATGGTTCAATCTCTTTTTTATTCGTTTGTAAATAGGAAAGTAATAACATTACAATAAAGTCCAAACATAATAAGGTGCATTCCAGCAAAGTGGATAACGTTACATATTGGTATACGTCTGACATCAAAGAAAACAGATCTACGGCGGTCTGTAAAGACTGGCATATCCACAAAATAAACATAGTGCAGAGCAAAAACTACCACCCTTCCACTGACTATAATCTCTGCCATAACCTCAGAAGCCTTATGTATAACATAGTACAAGGAGAAGTACAATAAAGACAAGACAGTGGAGACCGACACATAAGGAGGAGAGGGAGAGGAGAAAACAAAAAAACAAAAAAAAAACAACCACCTTAAGACGAGATGATGCCATTTTGTAACCAGTCCGAGAACTGCGATGAGCTATGGAATCGGTGCCAGGGTTCCATTGTCTGGAGATGGAGAGACCGTCTATCTTGGTCTGTAGCCCTCAGCTCCTCCACATGAATGAGGGTATCCAGGGCCGATAACCACGTTATCCTCTGGAGATGGTCAGAGGATCTCCATTTGCGAGGGATAATTTGCCTCATAGCTAAAACAAAAAGCCAGAAAGCTCCTTTTTTAGCATATTTTATCCTCCCAGGAAAGATTGATAGCAATGCTACTTTAGGAGAAGCAGGTATACTACTACGGTAAAGAGTATTGTACAGGGAGAAGATGTCATTCCAAAGGGAGGCAACTCCCTGACATTCCCACCAAATATGGAGCATGCTTCCCACCGCACTCGAGCAACGCCAACACGTGTTCGGAACTGAGGGATAGAAACGGTGGAGCTTTACCGGAGT
This sequence comes from Rhinella marina, assembly GCA_900303285.1. Classification (NCBI taxonomy): domain Eukaryota; kingdom Metazoa; phylum Chordata; class Amphibia; order Anura; family Bufonidae; genus Rhinella; species Rhinella marina. The sequence continues at coordinate 54,737 of ONZH01004853.1, read as the reverse complement.
CCTATACCATTGTGTTAATATCTTGTAATTAAGCTCCTGTAGTCTACAAGAAACTGAAGCAGTGTGAGTGAATAATAGAGCTCTGTTCCATTGATCATCTGTCAAAGATTCACCAAGATCTTTCTCTCATGCTACAATGTAGTTGGGAGTATAAGGAGTACAGTTGATGGCTTTGTCCCCCATCTCTCCCGAAATAAGCATGATATAAAGAAGAGTGATCGCATGTCCAGGAGCAGATTCAGCCACACAAATTTTTTCAAAATCAGTAAGGGATTTACATAGCTGCGGACCAGGTGCCAGGGTTTTAATGAAATTGCGTAACTGAAAGTAAGCAAACCATCTACCTGGGGAATCCAGCAAAATGTGAGTGAGATCATTAAGCGGGCGCATACCCTTATTATCATACAGGTCTTTGACTCTAACAGGTTTACCATCTGGGAGGTTGTGCAAAAGGTGCTCCCGTATCCCAGAAGGTAGGAAACTATGGTCAGGTATAACTGTGAGAGGACCAGGAGCAGTCACCAAGCCAAACTTGAAGGCAAATTTGTGCCAAGCTTTAATTAAATAGATCAGTAAAGGCAAGAGTAGGAGGTTAGAAGTCTGAGACGGTACCAACCAAATGACTGCCGACACTTCACACGAGGCCTGGGCATGCTCCAACTCCACCCACAGTTTTGACTTTCCATTATGGAGTAAGTCCAATACACACTTGGCCACTGACGCTCTATAATATAAGAGAAAGTCCGGGAGAGGGGACCATGTCTGAAGGGAAGCCTCAATAGACCGTAACAGAGGTTTGTAATTGAGATTATATAAATGAGTTGGGTTGGCCAGGATATGTATGCCCAGGTACTTGATAGAGGAATTGGCCCAACAAAAAGAAAACGACTCCTGAAGATGACTCACCTCCCTACCATGGAGGGTAATGTTTAATAGTTCTGACTTCTGGACATTTACCTTGAAGTTGCTTAAGCGGCCAAAGAGGGCAAATTCCTGAAGGACCGAGGGTAAACTAATTCTGGGGGAGGTAAGGTATACTAAAAGGTCATCTGCAAATAAAGAGAGCTTATGTTCCATGTTGCCCATTTGGTATCCCTTAATTGATGTATTTGCTCTGAGGGCATTGGCTAAAGATTCCATTACAAGGATATATAAGAATGGGGAAAGGGGACACCCCTGCCGGGTACCATTCGTTATAGGGAAGGGTTCAGACAGTAACCCATTCACCCTAACCTGCGCAGTAGGGGATGCATATAAGGCCAGGATCCTTGCTATCATCCTTTCCCCCAACCCCACCGGACCCAAAGTCCCCTTTAAGAACTGCCAGTTCACCCTGTCAAAGGCCTTTTCTGCATCTACAGTAAGAAGACACAGCAGTGATTTCAAGGAGCGGGCTTTATGTATCAGGCTTATAGTCTTCAGGGTGTTGTCTCTAGCCTCCCTCCCCGGGAACAAAGCCCACCTGTTCTCTATGGATACACCCAGGAACATGAGGATGTAGCTGCAGAGCCAATAATTTAGCATAGATTTTTAAATCTACGTTGAGTAAAGAAATAGGCCTGTAGCTGGCACATAAGGAGGGGTCTTTACCCGGTTTAGGTATGACCGTGATATGGGCCTGCAGGGTCTGTTGGGGGAACTGGCAGCTCTCAGAGATGGCACTGAATGTTTGTAACATTAGAGGAGAAAGGGCATCAATCAGTACTTTATAAAAATGTGGTGTCAGACCATCTGGACCAGGGCTTTTCCCCAGCTTGAGATCCTGGACAATGGCCCGGAGCTCGGATAAAGAAAAATCTCCCTCTAAGTCTAGTGAAGAGGGGAAAGGGATACTTTTGGGTCCAAAGGCATTCAAGTATTGAAGGATCTCCTCTGATGAGGAACCTCCAGTGGTCCGATGGTCCGCACCTAGGTTATAGAGAGATTCATAATAAGAGCGAAATTCAGACGTGATATCAGATGGTGCATGTACCACACCCCTGGAAGTCGTGTTTATAGATGTAACATGCGAGAGAGGGGTTCGAGGGTGTAGGGCCCTCGCAAGCCACCTCCCACACGTGTCCCCATATTCATAAAAGCCTTGCCTAATTTTATCTCTAACACAGAGCAATTTTTGGTCCAGTATCTTGAGGATTTGCTGACGTATGTCAGAGATGTCTGCCTTGAGTTGGTCTGTCTGAGAAGCCTTATTGGACGACTCTTTATGATCTAGTTCTGCAAAGAGAGCCACCAATTTATATGATCTCTCCTTTTTGAGCCTGGCGCCGTGAGAAACAACAATTCCCCTGAGGACGCTTTTCAGCGCCTCCCATTGAATTGGTATGGCTGTGGTGTCATTTATATGGTTGGTAGCACAATCTTGGATGGTAATGCGTACTTCTGACATACAGACCAAGTCATTAAGGAGGTTGTCATTTAACCTCCATGTGTAGGAGCGAGGACGGACTAATGTGGAATTGATTAATCCATAAACTGGGGAATGATCCGACCAGATCCTGTTGTCAATGGAGCTGCGGGGATTGGTATCTAAAAGTTTCTGAGAAATAAAGAGGTGATCTAACCTACCATATCTATTGTGGGCTGAGGAGAAATGACTATAGTCCCTGACACCTGGATGCAGCACCCGCCAAAGATCTATCAAGCGGAAGGCGTTAAGGTCCAACATGAACGTGCAAAGTGAAGAGGGAGAGATGGAGGACTTACCCGTGGAGGAATCAACTCCTGGGTCCATCACCATGTTGAGGTCGCCACCCAATATGATCGAGGAGCCATTTGCAAACCTGTCGAGTCTCCTCAGAACCCTGGAACCAAACGATGTCTGGCCCTGGTTAGGAAAATAAACATTAATTGGCATCATTAATAACATTAAAATGGCATCATTCACGGATAGTTTGAGAAAACAAAATCTACCTCTGGTGTCTATTTGTGAGGACAAAATGGTAGGGCGGAAGGATTTGTGAAATGCAATAGACACCCCCCCAACTTTTTTGGCCGGGTTGGGGCTGTGAATCCATTGGGTATAGTATCTATTGGTACATTTGGGAATAGATGAGGCCTTGAAATGGGTTTCCTGGAACATGGCAATCATCACTCTCTTCTTGTGAAGTCTATAGAGAATTTGACTACGTTTTTCTGGGAGGTTAAGACCCTTAGCATTAAAAGTACAGAAGGATAGATGTGCTGTCATGATAGTGCGAGAGTGTCTGAATAGTATCCTGTAGTTATCAAACTAAAAATCTCAATAAAGGTATAAGGGTAGAGGAAGGACACAAGAGGGAGACGCCAAAGAGCACAAAAACGTGGAAACTAGGGAGACAGCAAAGAGACACAAAACAAAGAAAAATGAAAAAGAGCTGAGGAAATCAGCTAAACAAATTTCTAATGTGACTGCGGTCACTAACTGCACTAAGTGCAAAATCCCTAAGTGGGGAGAGAAGAAGTCAAGGGCGAACAGCAACCGTACTGGCCTCCGGCAATAGCCAGTAATATTACATAGCAAATGTAACAGGGCACTATAACTCAGTCCTATCTATAGGGTAAGAAAACCTATCTGGCGGCTGTTTCCTAGTTCCTCTCTGCATAGTGAAAAGAGACAGGGTGAGTGTCTCAACGGGAGGGGAACAAGGAGAACCTGCAGTGAGAAGGAGTAGGAATACATAGCCTAGGAGGTGAAACAATAAGGCTAATACTGCAAGAGATGGAAGCAGGGGAGAGAATCAGTCCTCTTGGACTTGCGAGCGTCTGGCGGTTCTCTGAGGTTTAGGTGGTTGTTTCTGCCATGAGTGGCGATGAGGTGTCGGCCAGTAGGGGAGGTTCACCGGCGGTAAGTCAAAGGTTTCTTGTAGCTTCTGCAGGTCAGCCAGCGACTTGAAGATGGCGGTCTTCCCTTCTTTTTTTGGCTATGAGATGAAAGGGATATCCCCATCTATAGAGTATGCCACAGTCTTTAAGTAAGGTCAGCAGCGGTTTCAGAGCCTTGCGGAGCATCAAGGTGCGCCTAGCGAGATCCAGTAAGATGAGCAATTCTTTGTTCTCAAAAAGAAGAGTACCAGCTTCTCTAGAGGCTTTAAGGATAGCTTCCTTGTCCTTGTAGAAGTGAATGTGACAGATTATGTCACAAGGACGTGAGGGATCTCCAGATTTAGGGCCCAAGGCTCTATGGATGCGGTCTATTTCTATGCTTGGACCTGAGCGTTTCAGTAGCAATTTGCCAAAAAACTCATGCGCCCTGAAGGATGAGCTACAGACTCAGTAAGGCCTCTGATTCGGAGGTTATTTCTCCTGTTTCTGTTTTCTATATCGTCCAGCTGCATCCACATGTCCTGGATTTGCATAGTGTGATCAGTAAGCACATTCTGATGTGAGTCCAAGACACTGAGCACCTGGTCATGTAATTCCTCTATGTCTTCTACCCTCTGACCCACATGTTTGATATCACGGTGGAGCCTCCATGTCTTTCTTGTGTGAGGACTCCAGCCTCATAAACAAGGCATTCATCTCAAGTTTGGTGGGTAGGGCCTTCAGGTGTTGTTTCCAGTCCCAGTCTCCCTCCGGAGATACCGGGCCCCCCCCGCTCCCGATTCCTGCCGCCGCCGGAGATCCGCCTCGTGGTGGGGGAGAGCCCGTCGATCCCAACGCGATCCCGGAGAGTGAAGGTGAGGATGGAGAGGCTGAGCTGGGACTCATAGCTGCTGCGTAGGAGGAGGAGGGCGAGGACGCTGTCATCGACTCCTGTATGGTTGGGAATTCTTGAGCCAAGGGGTTAAGGCCTAGTGTTGGCGGTGTAGAGGCCTCGCCACGCGTCTCTCCCGCCATAATGGCGGGCTCCCCTTCCTCTTCAGGCCCAAGGGATTGAGAGGATGAGCCGAAAAAGCGGGAGATATCCCTGGACTCCCGGTCTGCTGGTGCCGGGGTTGATACTGGACCTTTCCTGCGTCCCATCTTGCAGAGTGGATGAAGTAGAAGCCCTGGAATTAGTAGATATGCTGGAGGTGTTCAGGAGCTGAAGAGACGCGCTGCTTACTCCGCCATTGGCAAGCTCCGCCCCTCCTCGCCCCTAATGTTTTAGACGGTCAGATGAGCAGCAGGCACTTGCCCCTAATGTTTTAGATGGTCAGATGAGCAGCAGGCACTCGCCCCTAATGTTTTAGAGGATCAGCTCAGCAGCAGACCCTCACCCCTAATGTTTGAGTGTAAGCAGCAGGCCATAAATCATAATTTTTCAAGGGTGTGTCTGATGCCCTACTTTATGTGTAAAAAAGGGTGTATTAAGGTGCCTGTTTCTTGTAATTTTTGGCAGCATTTGCGCTTTATATACAAGTAAATATATGTTTCCTAACAATATTTCCTCTAAAATAAATGTTATCCTCGGTTTTTGGTGTATTCTTGTCATTCAGTAAAAGTGGCGTAATACTCGGACAACATCATTAACAGCAGCGACTTTGGAGTCCAAGATGCATCCAGACATCCTCCCCATGCTGTTCCCAAACCATTTCAGTGGTGTTTCCATCATTTTCACACCTTTCCCTATGAACCAGACACCCTCCCCTCTTCAGAGCAGGGGGTGCCTGGTTTAGTGCTCTGGTTCTCTCATTGACTTCCATTGTGCTCAGGTGCTTGGTAGGGCACTCGAGCACCACCTAGTGTTCTACCCGAGCACTACGGTGCTCGATCAACACTAATATTTAACATTGAACTGTGGTGGTGCATTATCTAATATCATATGTAGCGAACTGTTCTTATCTACAATCTGCAATATATGTATATATATTAGAGATGAGCGCACGTGCGGATCAGTCCTCAAGTCAATGGGGACGGATCGTTTGGTATGACACTCATACCAAACGGATCCGTCCTCCTCACCCGACTGATAGTCAGTGGGGACGGATCCGTTTGGTATGAGTGTCATACCAAATGATCCGTCCCCATTGACTTACATGCAGCTGAGGATGGATCCGCAATGCCTGCGGGCATTGCGCAGGGGAGCCGAATGCTACAGAGAGAGAGAAAGAGAGAACTATTATCATAGTATTAAGGAAGCATCTGCGATTTGTGACACATATTGGCTACTTTTACCAATTACAGACCAATGTGTATCTAAAACATGCTGAATAACTTGCAAATTGTGGAATCAAGGGACAACTAAATGTGTCATCATTAAAGGTACTGCATTATATTTATTACGCAGTCGATCAAGTATACTATATTTGGATTACAATTGGACTGCAGTAATATATACAAAACGAGATAATTTGATGACACTTTTATATACATTTTATATATTATATATTTCTATTGACATTTTTCTTTTATCTTTATTTATTTTTATGCTAATATTTTGTCCAGCAAATGCCATGCTGTAAATGTGGAATAAATCATTGTTATTTATTATTGGTATTTTACTGAGATTTAATCAAATACAGTTCCCTAGGTGGAAGTGTGCCTATCAATATTCTTTACATACTACTGTATATTTGTTTGGCAGTGGGTTAGCCAGTTGTTAGACAGTGCACCCTCTGAAAAAATCTGTAGCATTAGAGGAATGAGCCACTATATTTATATTTTATAAGTTATACACAGGTTTGCACACAGTGGCCAATATTTACTAAGCTTGTCTAATTAATATACAAAGTGAATGTAGACAGTCTGGAAATGCTGACTGATGCTGAATAATAAACCTGGTGCATGCCACTTAGCTGGCTTAGTTTATGCCAAAGATGTGTGCACATGCCCTGAAAATATGTCTCCACATCAAAAATCTGTCTGCATGCCGAACATCTTCCACAATGCATCAAAATTCTGTCTACCAAAATCTTTAGACCAACTCTAAATTGGTCTAATCTGTGCCACATTTACATGCCAAAATCGTGAATTTTAGCTTCATAAAGGTATCTGGAAAGCAGACAAAAGCTGGAGATGAATTTCTCTTTTAAAACCAGGCAATGTCAAGGATGTTGGAAAAATTCTTTTTATTCTTTGAGCATCTGAATAATAAATGTGTCTAAAATGAGGAACACCCGAATTTGGGTGCAATCTATGCTAAGAAGTGTTTGCATTTACAGTAAATGTGAGTCAGTGAATTGTATAGTCATCATTTGCTCTTCGTTGTTAGAAAATGATTAACTTTTTTGTATGAAAATTAGAAACTATCAATAAAAACAAATTAAAAAAAGAACAAATGTACAAAAAAAAAGAAAAGAAAATGATGCTATGAAGGTATTCATAACTTACTTAAGTGTGGCATCAATCTGCAATGTGTGTTGTATAGATTTATTGCTTTTTATGGCCTGGTGATTTAACTCACTTGTCAATCCTACTTAATGCTTCGATTGATATTGACAATTCTCTAGTCTTGTGTTATGTTACCTAAGCCATCCTCACAGCATTACATTGTAGTGCTTACTAGCAGAATTTCACGATCGATAATAATGTCTTATCTAAAATACAAGAAAACACTGAAATACATAGATAAGCCTTCAATTCTACAGTATATTGAAATAAATTTTAGTATCAAAATAGCTCCCGTTCTTTATTTTGTTATTCTGTAGTGCTGTATACAGATTGTATATATAGATTAGAGATGAGCTAATCTTTTCGCCAATTCGTTGATTCGTATCGAATCTTGGAAATTTTCAGCTGTGAAGTGAATCCGAATATTTGGAGATTCACTCCATTAAGATTCGAAAATGTTCCTAAGGCTTTCTACGCATTCGCTACGTACTTGTCCGATAAATTGTACGCTAATGCTACGTATAAGTTACTCTATACGCTGTTGCATACGAATTCAATTACTTAGCAAACTTTTACTGTTAGTTCGTTATTCGTGCGCAAAAGCCCGGAAAGAAAGCGGTTACCTGAACTAGTGGACAGAGCTTGCTCTGATTGGCTCAGGCTCGGTAAGCCAGTCACGCATCACTTCTGCTGCGACTGCTGAGACGAGCAGAAGCACTGTGTGTGATGTTCCTAACGACTGAGACCTGTGAAATTAGGGTGTAATTGTTCAGGGAATCCATATTACACATCAGGGATACTGCAGGGCAAGTGCAGGGCTAGTAATTAATCATGCAGGGAGAGAGACAGGGAGAGACAAAGACCAGCTGCAGGGCCACAGAGTCAAGTGAAAAATGTCTGGAATGGATAAGCAAAAGGGGTCCAGTTCCAGCCAGACCTCAAGCTCTAAAAAAAAGGAGAAGGTGGCACAGGGCAGCACTGCCAAAGGACTTGCAGCCGGAGCTTGTTCTTGTAGTATTCGCAATACTTGGCCGGTGTTCCACCGGGCTAACCCACCAAGGCGCAAAATTGTAGTGGAGGAGAAAGTGGATGAGGTAGTGGACTGGATGGCATGCTCATCTCAGTCTCAGCTGGAAGATCTGCTGTCATCTGCTGATACAGTATCCATATGTAGCCAGGGGTCAGACTCAGAGCCTTCCTCCTGCTCCATTACTCTGTAGCAAAGCCCATCATTTTCGTACGCAATTTGTACGCTCATGCGTACGTGTTCAAAGAAGTTGCACCATACAATAAGTGCATTAATAGGACACATTACAGTACCTGACAAAGAATACACACAATGGGATAAAGTGCTTGAACATTGCTGAACCTGTAAAAACATTTTTGTAATCCAAACAGGTAACGTGTAATGCACATGGATAATATAAAATAGCAGCAAATAGAGAACCGTCTTTGCAAAGAGGGCTCCCAAATAACCTGAGAAAGGGGGGGGGGGGAAGGAAAATAGGCGCGCTTAGGCGCAAATGGGAATTTTCTGCAGAATAGGGGGGAGTCCTGACAAGCCATGTCCATCTGGGTGAAAGTCAAATGGGGGGCAATACAAACTAAACAAAAGAGTGCCAACTAGCTCTCACCCGTCAGGTGCAGTCCATGGTGTGGCTCCCATAGGTCCTCCTGAAGTGTCCTTTAAATCAGGCAGTAGTAGGGTTCTTCAGATGAAGGACCTGAAGTCCTCCTCGCTTGAGCTACTGCTGAATGAGATCAGAGGATGCTCCTGCCTCCTGTAGGCCAAGTTTGCTGCCATGTTGGAACTCCACTGCCTTCTTCCTCCAGAAGTATGACTTGACCGGGTCTGGGTAGTGGTCACACGGGTGAGAGCTGCTGCCACCTTTGCCTTTATTTTTCCGGATTCTCCGGCCGGGACAGCAGAGGTAAGGACTTCTAGCTGCAGCATTTGAGGCAAGGTTGCACCCAGGGAAGAAGCCCCAGCTCCCCTGGCTGCTGCTGGCTTCATCTTCAGGGGACTTGGTACCGGTGGATCATCGTAGACTGGAAGGTAAACGACAAAGTTGTCAGCTGACCCAGCTGAAAGGACTGTGTTGGTGGTTGTGGTGGCAGTCCAGGGATCAGAGGCTTCAGCTGTGGCTGTTGCTTCTCCCTGAAGCAGAGGGTGCCATCTGGTGACTCCTGAAGGCAACGCACCGGTACTTCGCCTGGTGGTTCCTCTGGCCAAACTTCAGGTGGTGATGTTGGGACCAGAAGCTTAGGTAGTAGGGTAACCCTGGTTTCACTGACCTGCGGCCCTCGAAGTACTCCTTGTCATCCTCATCATCCACCCTGAAGCCAGAGCCTCGCTCCACCGAAAACCACAGGACAGTTCCCTTTCGACGCTCCAGTGTAGGGTCTCCTGGCTTTGGATCGTCCAGTACTTGGATGACCCAGTCCTCCACCGCATTCTTGTAGTCCCATAGGGTCTGGGCGTGGGCCGTCACCGACGCTGGCACAATCGGATTTTGATGAATGGAAGATGTTGTTCTCCTCCTGGGCGGCAAAGTGGACGCTCCAGCTGCCTCTGCTGCACCAAGCGCCTCGTCACGAGCCGCAACAGCCGCACCAGCTGGCAAGACGAATATGGAGTCAGAAGCCGGTGAGACTCTCTTGCATAGTTGTGACGCTCTGATCTCTGGAGTGGGCGGTGGTTCGGGGTACTCGTCCCCAAAGACCATTTCTCCCCACTTGGGTCGCAGTTCTTTTGCCATGCTGTTTGCTGTGAATCTGTGATCTGACTCTGGCTGCATCTTGTTCACAACTGGCTTGAACTGGAGTGCAGGGCAGAGTAATGAGGGAGGAGTCTTCACTCCCTATAGTTGCAAACATAAAGTTCCCGGTGGGCCAGGCTGGTTTTTCCCGCTTCTAAGGGGGGCGTATCTTCACTTTCCCGCTCTTGAGGGGTGATTTGTCATTGTCCCGCTTTGGGGGGCCTGGGGAGGGGGCAAGAAGAATGAATACGTAGCGCTAGCATTCAAAATGTAAAGAACATTTCCAAATAATACGAAGCAAATCTTACAAAATCTGGATTCGCTTCAGAGTAGAAAAAATGGAAGATTTGATACGAATCTATGAAGCGGCGAATAGATTCGCTCATCTCTACGTCAGACCATTATATTAGTTGGTGTTTAAAGGACAAAGCCATCCTTCTTTCTTTGTTTACATCACTATAATGTAGCAATCAGTATTAACAATAATTAAGCAGTTAATTGTCTAGTATTTGTATTATCTTCAATCTCTGCTGTTGCCATGGGAGGCCATCAAGTGATGGGGAAAACTGAACGTTTAGCCATGTATCAACCCTCTGCTATCAACACTAAGGCCTGTTTCAAATAACCGTGTCAGTGATGACATCTGTGACAAAACATTAAGCTTTTCATCTGTGAAGATATCCATGGAAGGTCTGTATGTTTGTTTTTGCCCTCTGTGTGTGATCCATATCCAACATTCACTACTAGGCTGAAAATAGGGATTTCCAAAGCATTAACCAATAGTCAGTAAAAAGGTGTTTTTCCTCTTCTGGCAGTGGTTTTCATAGACGTCACTTACTCTAATAACACGGTGACATTGATTTGAAATTGTGATTGAAAGGAGAAAGCAGCCACTTCAGAACTGTGTTACTGAAGCATTATCAATTTATTAAATAGGATTGCCAGTGTTTATCTTTTTCTTATAGTTTTTAATAATTATTCCGATTACACTAGTGGCTGCATACTACATGTGGCTACGTGTATTTAAGAATGACAGAACTATGGCATGATTACAAAGAAAGGAATCAAAATATGTAAGTATGTTTTGGACTTTCCAGGAAGAAATATGGTTCAGGAAATAATTATCATGAAGAATAGCAAATGGCCAAAGTGAAACAAATTCTTAAAAGGTTAAAAAACTCCTGGGCATTGAGATGTGGGACTTATGTGAGATTGCATCTCTAGAAAAATATCTTGAATAGGACATGATCTCCAAAGGGTTAAAAGGCCAAAAAATCTCTTGGATGATATGGGGGATCCAGATGTGCAAAGAAGTGTTTGATTGCAAGAGCAGTAGGTTTTATCATAGATAAGAGAAGATGGAGATTGCTGCAGTTGAATAAAGACATCATACAGCTACAGTACGTGAACCATGGAAAGACCAGTTGGCAATAAGCAATAAGTAAGGAACAAAAAATTAGAGAGAAGAAAATGAGCAAATTTAAGAGATGACATTCCTACCCATAAGTTGGGAAAAGATGGGGAAGAAAATCAAGTAACAGTGGAGGGACCATTTGAAACAATAGACAAGTGCACAAAAGAAGTTGATACATTGGGAGTAACTATATATTTCAAATCGGATGATTAATTAAATATAGCTCCAAGGAAAATAATAAAAAAAAAAAATTCAAGGTACTATTGAAGTAGTTACTGTAGTAATGTGCAAACTCAGAATAGATTTGAAATATTAGTCAATAAAGAGGAAATCCCACTCATTAATAAATAGAGATGAGCGAGTAGTGTTCGATCGAGCCGGTATTCGATCGAATACTACGCTATTCGGCATACTCGATTTCAATCGAGTATAACGGCGATGGCGCACTTAGAATTCGTTTCCCCTCCCACCTTCCCTGGCGCTCTTTTTCCACCAATCAACATGCAGGGGGGGTATGACAGGCCCGCGGAGCACGCTGGCAGCGCGAAAACAGCGTCTACATGGATTGGCTGGAAAAACCATGTGACCTCGAATATTAAAAACTCAGCTCTTCCTGCTCGTTCGCATATGCTGCGTGAACTTAGTCAGGGACAGAGGCTGGAGAAGGGACAGATAGGTTTTAGCTGTTGGACAGGCAGGAGCGTGATTAAAAGCCCTTATCAGGGCTACTTTAGTGCAGTACAGTGATAGCTTTACTACAATATACAGTCTGCAGAGAACGGTTGCTGTATTCAGGGATAGCTGCTGGAGTAGGGACAGAGAAAGGCATTAGTGGTGTATTAGGTGCTCTGCTACATACAAAACTATATTTGGCACTACTGTTCTGCGTTCTTTTTGGCTGCAAAACCCTGTTATATACCTAGTGTGTATATGCACCATCTGATCTGGCAGTATACGGCTGTGAATTTTATTTATTTTTTTAATACAGTTTATTTGCTCTAGTGTTCTGGGTTCTGTGTGCCTGCAATACCTTTTTGTATACCAGGTGTAAATACCCACCGTCTGACCTGTTAGTACACGGCTGTGTACCTAGAAATATAAAAAAAAAAAAAGCCTTTTCATTGGCACCTGTACTTTGCGTTCTCTTGCAAAATAATTGTATATACGTAGTGTTCATACACACCGTCTGATCTGTTTGTACACGGCTGTGTACCTAGAAATATATAAAAAAAAAAAGCCTTTTCATTGGCACCTGTACTTTGCGTTCTCTTGCAAAATAATTGTATATACGTAGTGTTCATACACACCGTCTGATCTGTTTGTACACGGCTGTGTACCTAGAAATATATTAAAAAAAAAGCCTTTTCATTGGCACCTGTACTTGCGTTCTCTTGCAAAATAATTGTATATACGTAGTGTTCATACACACCGTCTGATCTGTTTGTACACGGCTGTGTACCTAGAAATATATTTAAAAAAAAGCCTTTTCATTGGCACCTGTACTTTGCGTTCTCTTGCAAAATAATTGTATATACGTAGTGTTCATACACACTGTCTGATCTGTTTGTACACGGCTGTGTACCTAGAAATATATTTAAAAAAAAAGCCTTTTCATTGGCACCTGTACTTTGCGTTCTCTTGCAAAATAATTGTATATACGTAGTGTTCATACACACCGTCTGATCTGTTTGTACACGGCTGTGTACCTAGAAATATATTTAAAAAAAAAAGCCTTTTCATTGGCACCTGTACTTTGCGTTCTCTTGCAAAATAATTGTATATACGTAGTGTTCATACACACCGTCTGATCTGTTTGTACACGGCTGTGTACCTAGAAATATATTTAAAAAAAAAGCCTTTTCATTGGCACCTGTACTTTGCGTTCTCTTGCAAAATAATTGTATATACGTAGTGTTCATACACACCGTCTGAACTGTTAGTAAACGGCTGTGAAGGCAAAATATTGTAACAAAAAAAAAAAAAATGCGGAGGGGGGCTAGCGGAATCGGACGAGGACGGGGGCGCGGAAATGCTGTTGGTGGCCTTGTTGAAGCCAGTGGGGATACAATGCGTGCTGGTGAGGGTCAGCCAGGATCCCACTCATCCAGAATCCCTGCCTTTATGGGACAGTTAAGCAGGGGGCGGGTTACACCGCTGTTGAGGCCTGAGCAGGTTGAGCAGGTGGTGCAATGGATAGCCGATAGCGCTTCCACACAGTTGTCCACCAGCCAGTCATCCACACAGTCTCACTCTGACCCTCCTTCCTCCACACCTGGCCAACAGAGTCATCCCACCATTGACCCTCCCAGGAGCTCTTTTCGGGTCCTTTTTCAGATGTGCCGGAAGAATCCCAGGAGCTAGCAGAGGAATTTGTTTGTAGTGATGCCCAACCACTTGAGTATTCGCCATCTCCTGCTGATGTGGACCCTGAACCAGCATCTGTTATCATGAGCGATGATGATGATGAGACGCAGTTGCCATCAAGGGAGGCTGTTGGAATGTCCAGTGGGCAGGAGGAGGAGCAGAGTGAGGAAGTGGAAGAGGAGGTGGTGGATGACGAAATGACCGACCCCACTTGGCCAGGGGTGATGTCCAGCGGGGAAAGCAGTGGAGAGGTGGTGGTCTGCGCAGCACCGAAAAAGGCAGCAAGAGGCAGAGGGATGTCCAGAGGCAGAGGGATGTCCACAGGCAGAGGGATGTCCACAGGCAGAGGACAGACAGAGAAGTGAGGCCACAGCCAGCAGGGCCGAAGCTGTTCCCGGCAGCGGGCAGTCGCGCGAAGCTCCCCCATCGAGGCCTCGTACTTCTGTGGTGTGGAGATTTTTTAATGTTTGTGCGGATGACAAACTGAGCGCGGTTTGCACACTCTGCCACTCAAAACTGAGTAGGGGCTCTGAGAAGAGCAATCTGACCACCTCAGGCATGCGGCGTCACTTGGAAGTCAAGCACTGGGCTGAGTGGGAGAGAGCAAACGCAATACAACCTGCGCCCGGTCTTGCTGCCACTGCCTCTTCCCCTTTGTTGTGTGCTGCCACTGCGGTCCAGACCTCCAGCCAGGACACCTCCACATCTGCCTCTGCCTCGGCTACTTTGGGGCCTTCTCCTTCAGCCTCCCCTTCCCCCGCCTCTTCGCCTGCACCTTCACACTCCTCGTCCCAACAACTGTCCATCTCGCAGGCGTTCAACCGCAGGCGGAAGTACGCCTCGAGTCACCCCCAAGCCCAAGCCTTAAACTGCCACATCTCCAAACTGCTGGCCCTGGAGATGTTGCCGTTTAGGCTTGTGGAGACGCAGGCCTTCCGCGACCTGATGGCAGCTGCCGCACCTCGCTATTCCGTCCCCAGCCGCCACTACTTTTCCCGGAGTGCCGTCCCCGCCCTGCACCAGCACGGGCCCTGAGGTACGCAGTCAGCGCAAAGGTCCACTTGACCACCGACTCGTGGACAAGCGCTTGCGGCCAGGGACGATACATCTCTTTGACGGCACACTGGGTGAATGTAGTGGAAGCGGGGACGGGGTCGCAAACAGAGACGGCCTACCTACCACCCCCGCCCAAGATTGCCAGCACGGGTTCTGATAAACCCCCCCTCCTCCTCCTCCTCTGCCTTAACATCGCCCTCAGCCGCTAACTGGAAGCGTTGCAGCACTGGCGCGGGGAGACGTCAGCAGGTGGTGCTTAAGCTCATCAGCTTGGGCGACAGGAAGCACAGCGCCCCAGAGGTGAGGGACGCCATATTGCAGCAGACGGAGATGTGGCTGTCGCCGCTGCAGCTAGGACCAGGCATGGTCGTGTGCGATAACGGCCGTAACCTGGTGGCGGCTCTGGAGCTTGCCGAACTCAATCACGTACCATGCCTGGCCCACGTTTTTAATCTGGTAGTCCAAAAATTTCTAAAGACTTACCCCAACCTGGCAGAGCTACTGGTGAAAGTGCGGCGCTTGTGCGCTCACTTTCGGAAGTCAACTGTAGCTGCTGCTAGCTTAAAAAAACTCCAGCAACGCCTCCATTTGCCTGAACATCGGCTGTTGTGCGACCTGCCGACTCGCTGGAATTCCACCTATTCCATGTTGGCCAGGGTGTGTGAGCAGCAGAGAGCATTGATGGAGTACCAGATTATGAATCCACGCGTGCCTCCAACTCAGCTCCCTCAGTTTGCCAACCACGAGTGGCCATGGATGGCAGACATATGCGATGTACTGCGTATCTTTGAGGAGTCCACCAAGAAGGTCAGCAGCGAGGACGCTATAGTGAGCGTAACCATCCCGCTCCTATGCGTCCTTAAAGAATCGCTCATCGCAATAAGGGAGAACGCATTGCACGCAGAGGAGACGGGGGTAGGAAGAGACGCAACGGAGCTACACAGTCAGACCACACTTTTGTCTGCTTCTCGGTGGCAGTTGCAGGAGGAGGAGGAGGATGAGGAGGACGACGTGGAGGTGGCTGTGGAAGAGGAGGAGGATGCTGGCGGCGAGGGTAGCAGTCAGGCTGTGTGCGTCCCATTGGTTCAGCGCGGATGGGGCGGAGAGGAGGCGGAAGAGGAAGAGGAGGAAATGGCAAGTGATCCTTCTGGTGGGGGCAGTGACGTCATGCCTATTCAGAGTCTGGCACACATGGCTGACTTCATGCTGGGCTGCTTTTCCCGGGACACACGTGTTGTCCGGATAGTGGAGAACAAACTGTACTGGGTCTTTCGCAATCCTGGACCCCCGGTATAAAGATAACGTCTCCTCTTTTATTCCGGTAGAGGAGAGGACGAATCGATTGCTGGAATACCAGAGGGAACTCGTGCAGAACATGATGGAGATTTTCCCACCCACCATCGCTGGCGGCAGAGAGGAGAGGGTCTCCCAGAGTCCCTCAACATCGATCAGGCCCACAGCCACCAGGGGAACACTCTCCAAGGTGTGGGACACGTTCATGGCACCCCCTCGTGCAACTTCCATCACTGCGGGGCCCGCTATCAGCAGGAGGGACAAGTATCGGCGGATGTTGCGGGAGTACCTTGCAGACCGTACCCCTGTCCTCCCCGATCCCTCGGCGTCCTACACTTACTGGGTCTCCAAGTTGGACACGTGGCTGGAACTGTCCCTGTACGCCTTGGAGGTGCTTGCCTGCCCTGCCGCCAGCGTGCTATCAGAAAGGGTGTTCAGCGCAGCCGGGGGCATTATAACCGATAAGCGCAGCCGCCTGTCAACCGACAGTGCCGACAGGCTGACGCTAATCAAAATGAACAGCAAGTGGATTGACCCGGACTTTGCTTCTCCAACAGTGGAAAGCAGCCAAAAGTGAAGTGCCATCTGTATGAAGTGCCATTTCCTCCTCCACCTCCTCCTCCTCCTCCTCCTTAACCGCCGTAGAATTGCTCCGTAAATAAAAAAAATGTATATATTTATGGCTCACCTCTTGGGCCTCCACAAAATTTTTAAGAGGTCTCACCTCTTGGGCCGCCACATAATTTTTAAGAGGTCTCACCTCTTGGGCCTCCAATAATTTTAAGAGGTCTCACCTCTTGGGCCTCCACATAATTTTTAAGGTCTCACCTCTTGGCCTCCACATAATTTTTTAAGAGGTCTCACCTCTTGGGCCTCCACATAATTTTTAAGAGTCTCACCTCTTTGGGCCTCCACATAATTTTTATAAGAGGTCTCACCTCTTGGGCCTCCACATAATTTTTAAGAGGTCTCACCTCTTGGGCCTCCACATAATTTTTAAGAGGTCTCACCTCTTGGCCTCCACATAATTTTTAAGAGGTCTCACCTCTTGGGCCTCCACATAATTTTTAAGAGGTCACCTCTTGGCCCTCATAATTTTTAAGAGGTCTCCACATAATTTTTAAGGGCTCTCACCTCTTGGGCCTCCACATAATTTTAAGAGGTCTCACTCTTGGGGCCCACATAATTTTTTAAGAGGTCTCACCTCTTGGGCCTCCACATAATTTTTATCTAGGTCTCCCTCTTGGGCTCCACATAATTTTTAAGAGGTCTCACCTCTTGGGCCTCCACATAATTTAAGAGGTCTCACCTCTTGGGCCTCCACATAATTTTAAGAGGTCTCACCTCTTGGGCCTCCACATAATTTTTAAGAGGTCTCACCTCTTGGGGCCTCCACATAATTTTATCGAGGTCTACCTCTTGGGCCTCCACATAATTTTTAAGAGGTCTCACCTCTTGGGCCTTCCACATAATTTTTAAAGAGGTCTCACCTCTTTAGCCTCCACACAATTTTTAAGACGTCTCACCTCTTGGGCCTACAAACATTTTTATTATGGCTCACCTCTTGGGCCTTAATACAATTTTAAGAGGTCTCACCTCTTGGGCCTCCATATAATTTTTCGAGGGCTCACCTCAAGCTAACTTTGCGCACTCATTAAAATATTTTCACAACAAGGACCTAAGAGCCCTCGATGGGAGAGCTTTGTGTGGGGGCCTGTTATAGGGAAGAGATGCGGCCCTGCGGGCTCTAGCCTGCCTTCTCCATGAGCCTCTGGCCAGCCCACGGCCTCTTCCTGCCTTTTGCGGTCCTACGCATCCCTCAACATCCCCACTGCTTTACCTGCTAGACATGACACTGGGCCAGGTCGGGTCACTGACATCTCAAGCGCCAACAATTTGGGCATTTTAAGGCTTCTGCATGTGTTTGAGTTGTTTTTACATTTTAAAGAAGACATGTCTGACCACATCTCACACACACACACAATGACAATTAGGGGTGGGGTCTATTTGCTTTCCCCTTTGCCTATGCCATCTGTGGTTGTCATAGGCAACGTGATTTTAAGGGGTGCAGAATTTTATCTTCTTTTTTGTCTAGTTTGGCTTGGGGTCCATGGCAATGTAGAGGAAAGAAGGTTTCCTTGTATGGTCTCACTTTACAGAGAGGTTACATTGTCTTTGGAGTGTATTGTTGAGAGGCTGTGATAGTGGCATAATAGTGCGACTTGGGCGCGTTATATGCACCCAGACATGCTTCCCCTGCTGTCCTAGTTGCATTCCAGCAGTGTTGGCATCCTTTTCTGAGGTTTCAGGGTGGACTTGGTGACCTCCAAGTGGTCGAATTGAGATTTCCAAGTGGCGAGCATTTTTTCCCCATAGACTTTAATGGGATTCGATATTCGGTCGAATAGTCGAATTTCGCGGTCTATTCGAATCGAATTTCGAACTTTCGAATATTTCACTGCTCGCTCATCTCTATTAATAAACAAAGATCTGGATAGTAGGTCAACATATAATCAAAATTGTAAACTAGGAGTAAATTCAAAAGATCACCTCGAAGAATAAACTGAAGGCTAAAAATAACCCCAATAGAAATAATAGAACCAATAATACTAAAACGAAAGACATACATGAAGGAGAGAACCAAGGAATCAGTGATAAAGATGACAATGCAACAGGATTTTTTCAGAACAAAAAAAGAAGAATTACAGAGGGGTTTAATTTGCCAATATTAAAAGACAACTAACAATGAATAGAGACAGAAAATCTGTAATTTAAATGATAGGCTAACTGATAGTGAATACCAACTAAGAACCTCTGATGGTAAATTAGATGTGATGTTAGTATAATATATAGTCAAAAGTGAGTCAAAAGTCCCAGGACACCATTTAATTTCAGAAACAAAAGGGAAAATGAAATATCTGAAGACCTCAGCAAGTAATGGGGGAGGGGGCCTATCGTTTAGGCTACGTCCTGAACATGGGTTCCATCTTCAAAGCCTTCATATTGAATCAAGGGCAAATGTTTTTCAATGGTTAGGGGGTCATGTAGCATATCAAAGAAGACCAGACTTTTAGAGTGCCACAATCAGATTTGCAATAACTCTTGTGGTTCAAAAGTCATCAACCCAGAAATTTCAAAACTTCTAAGTTCTGTGTTCATCACCAGGGACAACACATTAAACATGTCAAATAGCTTTGCATTACAGGGAGTTGTTTCAACTTTCTGTGTTGATAACTTTTGAACCACAGGAGGTATTGCAAACCTGATTGTGGCAATCGATTTCTGATTACCATATACTGTAATCTTCCCCTTTTCTTCCCCCCAAAATGGGGAAAAATGGCAGAGCGTCTTATAGGGTGAATACTAATAGTGCTTCCATTATGAGAAGTGAGTTGACTTACTTTTATTGTCTGATTTGAGGTCTGATTAACATGGGGGGGGGGGTTGATTGGGGGTATGAGCTGAGGTCTAATTAACATTGGGAGTCTGATTGGGGGTCTGAGCTGAGGTCTGATGAAAGACATTTTTTTTTTCTTATTTTCTTCCTCTAAAATCTTATGGGCAGATACATCTTATAGGATGAAACATATGGTATAGAAAAGTGAGGTCCAACAAAGAGGACTGGTAGGATACACAGGAAATAGGTTTGAAATATTTTAGAAAAACGATGATAAGAAAGAGACACAAAAGGTGATTACCATGATCATTATACTATATGTAATCAGAAGGGTTACTTTCATGGATTTAAGAGTGTCTCTCTCCCTTTAAGACCAACAATGCATCTAACAGACACTGAATACTGAATATCAGGTGTGCCTTGTATGGATGGCACTAGGCAGCATACAGATCTGCTGAAGTTTACAGTATGTGCAGTTCTTCTGCACCTGTTTAACAGGACCCTTAGGAGTCCCAGGTTTTGCAGGGATGAGTTCTGACGGTATAGAAGTATAGGGAGACAAGGCAGGTATAAAGCTTTCTGAGGTGCATCATCAAGCAGCATTTGGATTCAGATGTCTGCTGGGTTCGCTATCATCATGGAACTTCAAATATACCTGTTGTGCGTGGCAGGCCAGGAGAAAGCTCCCAAGATTGGAATCAAAGCTAAGTGACTTCTTTACTTCTGTATGCTTACTTTATTATTATTATATTCAATATTTAATCATCACTTGAGCATGTTATTTGCTGTTTTGCTTAATTTGCATATTATCCTGATGTCACTTCTGTTTTCAATGCATTTGGTGTTGCATTCCTTGTTTCTCGTTACCCGTGAAACACCATATAATAAGCAGGTAGGTATAATCAAGTTTATAGTTAATAAATACTGAGAAATTTTGAAATAGAATACGGTAATAGGTAATTATATCGCAGTTAAACCAAAATTCATACAGTATATAAGAAGACCTGAAAATCCCAGTACCCAGTAGGCTTTTCCCTGTAAAAAAAAATATGTTGCAAAAAACTTAAAAAATAAATCTTTTTTTAAATAAAAAGTAGTGATGGAGTTTCAGAAAAATATAGTACAATGCATCAAATGTCAAACAAGGGGCTATGTACACAATAACATGCCTTTGTAAACATTTATATCTAGGTAGAACTAACAGAGCATCGAATAAAGGGCTGGGAGAACACATATAGAACACTGAAAGAAGATTTGAAGGACATCTATTATCAAAGCATTATAAAGAGGAACATAATGGAAAAAAGTATAGGTCACAAATATGTGAAATAAAGAATTTGAAAGCAAATGGGTGTCGATGTCAAGGATGGAGACAAAATGGATCTTCAACCTAATCTCCATTGTCCCGATAGGATTAAATATTGAAGTGGAACTATTTGAATTTGATTAGGTGAAAGGAGAATACAATAACTGGCACTGCAGTGATAGATCTATGTAATTGGTCATATATTAATTTATTTGTCTTGGAATATGAGATTTCTTGAGTGCAGAGTGACGTTAATATAGAAGAAAATGTATCCGGAGGCACAGGAAGAGGAAAAGCATCCCTAACAAAGAGAAGTGTCCATTTTGAAATGTGTGGCATCTAACTCGTAGTCCCCTGTGACATCACAGAGAATTCGGAGAGCACAAGTTAAAAAGGAGTTCAGCCGGCCAGGGCAGAATCTTGTATTAATGCAATCTTTTTTACTTCAATGCTGCACTTTTTGACAGGTATTACTGGATATTGTCGATCTTCAAGCCCAAATACTTTGATTTTCTTTCCGTGTCCGTTCCGTTTTTTTGCGGACCGTATACGGTACCATTCATTTCAATGGGTCCGCAAAAAAAACGGAAGTAACTCCGTGTACATTCCGCATGTCCGTATGTCCATTCCACAAAAGAATAGAACATGACCTATTATTGTCCGCGTTAGGGGCCAGCTGTTCCGTTCCGCAATATACAGAATGCACATGCACATACGTGTTTTTTTTACAAAATACATACAGTTGTGTGCATGAGCCCTAATAGTGTAATTATGAAAAAACTGAAATCTAAACCAGCTGATAAATGATGACCCTGTCTACACTCCACTTCCACCATACTTCATTTTTTAAAAATGGCGAGGGCTGCATAGAAAGATGCAATTGCATTTAAAAAGTCACACTTACGCGGGATTTAGAACTTTTTAACATTTTTTTTCTTGGCATAGGGGGATGATACATTTCATCCATAAATTATGACATTAAAAAATACAACCCCTCTGGCAAAAAAACAAGTGCTGACATGGCTATGTCAAAGGAAAAATAATATAGTTATGTGTGGCTCTTGGAAGGTTAAAACATAAACAAGAAAATGAAAAATGCTTGCTATGCTAGGGGATTCAGGAAATAATCTGAGGATTGCAGCATATTTTTGAATTAGATCATTTTGTCTTCTAAGATAGCCTAATGTTAAAGTGAGAAGGATCAAATGTATAAAAATGCAATTAGGAAGCCCTACTGTGGTTTGTATGTGCTAGAAAGGTTCTCCAGGATATTAATGTTTGTGGCTGGTCTTTACATCTTGCTGGGGCCTCAGCAGGACATGGATGTCCAATGGTGTAAATAAAGGTAAGAGACATATATTAAAAGTATTTATTGCATTTTCAGGTCAGTGACCTTTACATTAGGAGCAGGAATAAACCAGTTCACAATCACATTATGAAAAATGAAAAACAAAACATCTTACACTTAGAACTTGTTAAATGGTTAAATGTAAAATCCAATGTAAAATAATTCTAATATAGAATAAATCTATACAAAACACAAGTCGTTCTAATGCAAAACAAACATAAATGTAATGTAAACTAAAAATTTATAAATTGATAAATGACTGTAGAGATGCTTAAGGCCTCATGCACATGACCGTATTTATATTGCGGTCAGCAAACCGCAGATCTGAAACATACAGATATTGTTCTGTAATTTGCTGTCTACATCTGTATGTCTATTCTGCAAATGATTTAACCCCTTCACCCCCGGAGCTTTTTTCGGTTCTGCATTTTCGTTTTGCGCTCCCTGCCTTCAAACAGCCATAACTCTTTTATTTTTCTGTTCACATAGCTGTATGAGGGCTTGTTTTTTGCGGGACAAGTTGTAATTTCCAACGCCACCATTTAATATTGCATACGGTGTAGTGGGAAGCGGGAAAAAAAATTCCAAACCGGGTGAAATTGCAAAGAAAACGCTATTCCGCTACAGTTCTACGGGTTTCTTATTTACAGCGTTCGATGTGCATTAAAACTGATCCATTACTTTCATTCTACTGGTCAGTACGAATCCGGCAATACCGAATATGTATAGTTTTTCCTGCGTTTTCATAGTGATAAAATAATTAGAAAGTTGCCCTTTTTTTTTTTTTTTCCTTGTCAAATCTTGACCCCTATAACTTTTTGGTATTTATGTGTACAGAGCTGTATGGGGGCTCATTTTTTGCGGGACGATCTGAAGTTTTTATTGATACCATTCTGGGGTGTGTATGACTTTTTGATCACTTTTTATTTAATTTTTTTTTAGAAAAAAAAAGCGACAAAAAACGGCAAATCGCCATTTGGACGCTTTTTTCCGCCACACAATTTGCCGTATTGGAATTTTTTTTTTATATTTTAAAAGTACGGGCGTTTTCGGTCACGGTGATACCCATGATGTCTATATTTATTGTTATTTAGGTATTTATTTTTTACTTATACGGAAAGGGGGTGATTTGAACTTTTACATCTTTTTTATTTTTTATATATTTTTTAACATTTTTTAAAAAAATTTTTTTTTACTATTAGAAAGCTCAAATATGGGCTTATATATTGTGGCTTTTTTTTTTTTCTTTATGAGCAATTATGGATTTCATAGACTCAGAAATCCATGAGTTGCTCATTTCTTATCCTGGCCTGCCATCTAGTGGCCAGAATAAGAATTGCACTTTGAAAACTGTAATCCTCACCAGCGAGGATTCCAGTTTTCATATGGTGTACAGACACCCCGATTGGCCGCATTCGCTTCCGGGTTGAAACGCAACTAGATGCCGTGATCACATGTGATCACGGCATCTAATCAACCAGGAAGACGCCGCCGATGGCGGTAAGTAGCGGCAAGTCTCTGCTGTTAGAAACAGCAGAGACTTGCCGGCCATGACGCCCGCCGCACCCACGAGCGGGCGCCATGTGCCCGCATCGCCCCAGCGCCGTACATGTACGACGCTGGGAGCGAAGGGGTTAAAGGGGTTTTCCGAGTTATACATATTGATGACCTATCCTCAGGATAGATCATCAATATCAGATCGGCACCCCCGCCGATCAGCTGTTTGAAGAGGAGGCGTGCGCCGTATCAGCACTGCCTCCTCTTCACTGTTTACATGCTGGCCATAATGGGGTAGTGGTGAGTAGGTGTAATTACACCTCACCACCCCATTCATTTCTATGGGAAAAATCGCTTCCATAGACTTGTATGGAAGCGATTCTTCCCATAGAAATGAATGGGGCAGTTAGGTGTAATTACACCTACTCACCACTACCCCCGTTACGGCCAGTGTGTAAACAATGAAGAGGAGGCAGTGCTGATACGGCGCGCACCTCCTCTTCAAACAGCTGATTGGCAGGGGTGCTGGTGTTGGACCCCCGCCGATCTGATATTGATGACCTGAGGATAGGTCATCAATATATATAACTCGGAAAACCCCTTTAATTTACAATGTCTTGTATTGGAAAATGGGAAAACATTCTTTGTGGAGTTAAATTAAAAAAAAAACACAATTCTGAAAGGTTTTTTGGGTTTTGATATTACAGTATTCACTGTGGACTAAAACTGACATGATGATTCTATGGCTCAATATGAATATGGCAATACCAAATATAGGTTTTATATAGTTTTTTTTTGTTCTACTACTTTTAAAAAATCATATTTTTTTTGCATTGCCTACATTGAGTTGTATGAGGCTTGTTTTCTGCAGGTTGAACTGTAGTTTTTATTGGTATCATTTTGTGGTATTCCATTTTTTTGGGGAAAAAGTGACTTAAAAAAATGTGAATTGTGTGTTTTTTATTTTCTTTTCCTTACGGCGTTCACCACACAAGAATTTATTTTTATACTTCTATAGTTCAGACATTTTTGGACACAGTGATACCTGATATGTTTATTTTTTATTGTTTATATATTTTTATATGTAAAATTGGGAAAGAAGGGTGATTTAAACTTTTAACATTTTTGTGTTTTTTTTTATTTGTTTATTTTTTTAGCCTTTTTTTAACTGTACCTATACCAGGTTCTAGAACCTGGGATCTTTTGACCCCTTGTCCCATTCACCCTATTAGAGATCTATTAGGGTGAATGGCAATTTGATGCACTCCCTGCTGAGCTGTGCCTTGTGCACAGCCTAGCAGGAAGCTTACCATGGCAGGCCTGGGAAGCATCAGCAGCACCCAGGCTGCCATGGTAACTAATTTGAGCATCGAAATTTCACTGTGGGGGCCCCGATCGGAAGGCAGAGGGGGCTGCATCCCTCTGCCTTACCTCATAGATGTCGTTATTGCTGTTGATTATGGCATCTGAGGGGTTAAATGACAGTGTTCGATGCAAACGCAATTCCTGTCATTGCGGCCTGGTGCCTTTCAATGGGAGGGTTAATTCCTATACACTTGTATAGGAACGAGTCATCCCATTGAAATGAATGGGGCATCTTGGGTGTAATTACACCTGGTCAATAGTGACCACAGAAGCTGAGTGGCCAGACAGAGGTCTTGGAGAATCATAGACCACTACGACAACATTTTTCAGACTGAACATACTAGCGTGAAACTGGCTTTAGGGTTTATTATCCAAGCAACACATTTTTTGTGCCCTTTGGGCTAAAAGTACAGCTGACCTGTCCTCATAATAAGCTGATTAGATTTAACAAGGATCTGTGAGCTCTCCTAACATAGCTGTTTTAGTGAATACTTGTGTTCAACATAATATAGCACTATTTCCTCCTAGAAATTTATTAACTTGACCGCTGGATTTAACTAGTTGAGACATGTGCATACACAGTATGACACTGTACAGCCAGTGCTGAAAGTATCAGTCTGAGTATGGATACAGCTCTTTGATAAAAAGACCAAGTTTATAAAATTCTAGGAAGTATAATAGAAGACGAGCACAGCACAATTAAAAAAAAAAACAAAAACAAAAAACAACATATCATCTTTGAGAAGCAAGTCATCCAATTTTTGTCAGCATCTTTTAAAGAGACACTGGTGACTGTTGACCTGCCTATTTGCATAGACACATAGCTGTGATTCACCTCATTCAATGGGTTTTCTGGGATTTTTATACTGATGACCTATACTCAGGACACCCGCGACCCTCGCCATCAATTTTGTCCACGTGTTTGTGTTCAGGAACTACATACTTACAGCCAAAGACATAATCTTATCCTGTCATTTAAAATCAGGAAAGCCTTTCTCCTTCGCAAAGCAAATTCACACCTCTCAGCTTCCTGGAGCACTGTGGGTGTGAAAAGGGAACATGAAAGATAGAGACACTGGGGGTAACTGCAGCTACAACTGAATTAGGTTAGGAGAACTCATATTACTTAATATCATAAGTTGACACTTCACATCTGTAACCTTCTTCGTCATTACCAAGCACAGCGCCATACCTTGCTCAGGAGTGCCGGTACCTTCTCAAACATCTGATCGGCAGCAATCCTGGGTTTCAGGCCCCCACCGATCAGATACTGATGACCTATCTAGAGGAGACGACACAAAGTGTAATGACCAGGAAACAACGCTTGCATGGGGCACCACCTTCTCATCAAATAACTGATCAATGAGGGTGCCGAGTGTCATACACCCCACCGATCAAATACTGATTACCTATCCTGAGGATAAGTCATCAATATAAATCGATACACAACCCCTTTAACTCCAAAGAGATTTTCTTGTGGTCACAAAAAAACTGCTCACATCATTAATTATGGCCCCATGCACATGTGGACAATATTGTTAGTATCCTTCCATTGAAGAAAAATAAAAAACACAGTGGTCACTTAAATAACTTGAAACTGACAAAAGTAGTAGTAGTTCTGTTGAACCAAAATTCAAAAGCACTGTCTGATTTTCATTAGATGATTATCAACTATTTTTATTTATTATTACTTTTGTCAGTTTTGAGTTATTTTCTTTACCATTGTGGGTTTTTCTTTCTTTAATTGAAGGGTACCAACAATTTTGTCTACATGTTTGTGCAGGAAGTGCATACTTAGAGCCAAAGTCAGAATCTAATCCTGTCCTTTAAAATCAGGAAAGTCTTTCTCCTTTGCAAAACAAATTCCCACTTCTAAGCCTTTTGGACCACTGTGGGTGTGAAAGGGGAACATGAAGGACGCTGAGGTTAACTGCAGCTACATCTAAATTAGGTTGGGATAACTCATATTACTAAATATCATAAGTTGACACTCCACATCCAGAAGATTTATAGGTCTGTGTATTACCATTGTAAGTCATGTAAAAACATGAGCCGTCAGGATTATCTATTACTTCTTGTGCATGTTTCCCATTTCTTTCTTTCAATCCTTTTTTAAATGTACTTGGAACTTGATAACATTTTGTACTTTTGTAAGAAGTGAAGAAAACATCCTTGATAACAATGGGCTCCAGCCTTATACAGAATTTCTTATGTTTCAACATTTATTCTGCTGGTAGAAAAACATACATTCATTCCTCCTATGCTGATAGCTATTGATAGAAGTGCTCAGAACGTACTGTATAATTATTTGTTTTTTACTCAATTAAGCACTTTAACAGTCGCTGTAATATGTTCATGTTATTAGAACACTCGAGCGTTAACTGTCTAGACTGAAATGTATAATTTACATTAAGCATCACCTTCTGACTTTCTTTGTTCAAGTATTATCATTCCACAGTAAGCCACTATGGAAGCAACATTTCTCATTATTCAATTTCAGATGATTATATATCAAAACCATCTAAATGCTGACCCAGAGAGGACGTTATGGAACAGATAGCTTGGATTTATGTATGTGCGCTTGGTGTTCGGACACCAGTTTGACTAATCAATCATGGTTGCATGAATTCTTTCACTGCCAAGGATATATATGACTTTAAATGGTTGCTAAAGTATCAACACTAGAGCTTAGATCTTAGTATCTTTTTAAATCTTAGCTTCAAACAATATCAGACCCAGTATTCTAGGTGCAATATTCGGACATCCGTGCTTATTTGAATTTGGGAAGTAGAATGAAAAGCTTTACATGCTGGTATGTGTGTAAAGGATGGATGGGTGCAGAGAACTGCAATAAAAATCACAGCCTCCATGGCTATACAAGAACTTTTATACAGGAACTTTGTTTTGTGTCATCACCCCTCTTACCAGCCAGGAAGTATATGCGTCCTCTGATTGTCATATTTGGGGAGGGAAGTTGTTTTATTTTTACTAAAGAGGTGAGAATGTGAACTTCATGACTCAGATATTCACTGGTATCTGGATAATGGTGATTCCTAGCATATTTAGTTCTGGTGACGATATGTGCATGTAGACATAGACATAGGTAGCAAGTAGAAACTCTGCATATCTGCAACCTTTATTTTAGAAAGGTGTTGAGTGCCTCAGGGCAAATTTGGACTTAGGTTTCTTGTTCTTAACAGAATAAATTATTCTAATGGTTCTTTCTCCATCTATATAACATGTACATGCACTCTTTTAATTGCTTTGTAAACTGTTGTCCTTATTGCACACATGGCAGTTTACCAATTAAATCTAAGACTCTGTTCACATTAGCATCATGAGATCTGTTTAAGATAGAACTATGGCAACTTTGCCAGATAGAAATCATTGGTATCCATTTGAAAACCTAACAGACTCACTTATAATCAGGGGTCCTTGAGATTTCAATCAGCACTGCTTACTGCGGTATTCTTGCTGTCCAATAGACGGAGACATTGACATTGTAAACAAAGTCTTATTTGTGAATCAGTAGTCAAGACAATAAATTGACTGCTTAGTAATAATTACTAAATACATATTTAGGAATTATAAGTAGAACAATTGCCAATGGGGTTTTATCTGTGGTTCTCCATTACCTTCTTCCTTAAAAGCACCTTAACCATTTCCAGTCTGCCCATTGACTATAAACATCCTGGTAGTGGATCTCTATCTCTGAATGGACGTTTTAAAAAACGTCCTTCAGCTTTGCCCCCTGTGTGCAGCACCTGTACATAGAAGCTCCGTGACTCAGCTGCCTCCTGACAGCCAAGAACCTGGAGCTTTAACCTGAGACCTTTTTTCCTGGTCTCCAGGCTTTTGATCACTTTGACAAGATGTCAAAGTGATCACAAATGCTTGTACTATCTCCCTCTCATTACTGCCGGTCACAGAGCAGTTTACAACCACATATGGGGTGTTTCTGCAAACTTCAGAATCAGGAAAGTAAATATTCAGGTTTTATTTGCGGTTTACCCTTGCTATCTTATAGGAAAAATGAATTAAAAATTGAAAATCTACAAAAAAATATATTTATTTTTAAATTTCACCTTCCTTCTGTTTTAATTCTTGTAGGAAATCTAAAGGGTTAACAAACCTTGTAAAATCAGTTTTGATTACATTGGGGGCTGTAGTTTCTAAAATATGTTCATTTATGGGAGGTTTCTATTATTTAAGTCCCTCAAAGTCACTTCAGAACTGCAAAGGTCCTTTAAAATTAACTATAGGAAATTTTCATGAAAATCTTAAAAATTAAAGCCTTCTAATGTCCTAAAAAAATAAAATTACATTCCCAAAATTATGCCAACATAAAATGGACATATGGTGAATGTTCATTAATAACAATTTTATTAGATATACCTATGCAACTTAAAAGCAAATTCATATTTAAAAAATTGTGATTTTTTTTTTCAAAATTTTCAGTAAATTTTGGATTTTTTATAAATAAAGGTAAAATATATTGACTCAAATTTACCATTAACATGAAGTACAATATGTCACAAGAAAAATATCTCTGAATGGCTTGGATAAGTAAAAGCGTTCCAAAGTTATTACCACATAAAGTGACACATGTCAGATTTGCAAAATTAGGCCTGGTCAGGAAGGGGATAAATGGCCCGGTCTGGAAGTGGTTAAAGAAATCAGTCATCATGATCTTGGACTATTACCTGCAGTACTACATAAGTAGTACCACAAATAAGAACTCCATATTTCTTTACTTTTATATTGCCCACCAATTCCCCCACTGTGAGCACTCATAAAAAAAGACTTGTCTAGAACTTGAAGGAAGCAACGCATATCAAAAAAGTCAGGACAGTGACAACAAAAGGCCAGCAAAGTAAGTGGTGCTAATAAGAAACAGCTGGGAGAGCAATTTGCATCTGACTCACATGACTGGGTATAAAAAAACATGTTAAATAGAACATTGGAACAATATAAGAAAATTGTTCCTCAATATAACATTGCAAAGACTTTGAATATCCCACCATCTACCATATGGCGAATATTATTTATCATTTTTAACAGCCTCAATCATTTTCATTAATTTTTTTTCACCATTTTTTTATCATATATTTTCTTGATAATTTTTAATATATGTGTGCACACATGAACAATTAAGTTCTATTAATATTGAGGGATTGCCAGTCCACTTTTAATTATACTGTAATTAATGTTTATTTGCAATGTTTTATCCTGAGTTTATTTAATTAACTGTATGTATGTGGAAGAACGTTAGCAGGATTTATTCAATAATGAATTAATACGAATGAATTTATGGTAATATTAATTTATGTAAGCTGCCAAGTGAGAGAGACAACCAATAATGGCATAATGTTATTCCTACTTTTCCTGATATCAAGCAATCGGTGGGTAGAGCACCTACATTTATCCATAAACCCAGAAATCAGTTGAGCCACATTTCTTTCCGCACTAAAAACAACTATGATTGTGCATTGGAAATCACTGCATGAGCTCAGGAACATTTCCAAAAAACATTGTCTGTAAGCATTGACAATCCACACATGCAAGTAAAAGCTTGATCATGCAGAGAAGATGCAAATGTCAACACAATCCAGAAACGTTAACATCTTCTCTGGGTCAAAGCTGATTTAAAATCAAGTAAGGCGAAATGGATAACTGTTCTGTGGACAGATGAAGCAAAATTCGAAACCACAGATGCAGGAGGAGGATTCAAGAAGAGAAGTACCATCCAGATTATCAACGAACATTTCAAAAGCCTGCATCTCTCATGGTATGGGCTTGCATAAGTACCTCTGGCCGGTTTATTTTTTCTCATTCTCCAAAGAAAAACCCTTTAATTGCAGCTGCAGGTACTCTAGATGTCTTGACTGCCCCCTTTACTTTCAAACTATTGAAATATCACTTTGGAATGCTAAAATAATGACATTACATAGCCTAAAGCTGACCACACACTAGACAAACGTGTGACAAATATTCCGCCTACAGCTCCACCTCCTGACCTCTTCACCATATACATGCCTACTCAGCTCAGCTGCACATGCCTTTCTTTTGAATTGGAAAAAGCTGCTGCCATACAACTCTGATGCAGCTTAACTTCCCTGAAACAAAAATGATCACGCATGAAATCCACCAGCCCAATCCTTCTATCCCCCGACATCTGCCATTGGGGGAAAAGTCAGGACACTTTCATACAGAAAGTTAGATGGTTGACCAGTTCTTTTGAAATTGGTGTCTTCATCTACTGTACGTTAAAGGAATTGTGTTACAAAACATATTCTATACTTTCAAACCAGCACCTGGATCTAAATACGTTTGTAATTGCATGTAATTAAACATTTAGTATAGCCGGTGAGCTTTTCAATAAAATGTATCTCTATAGCTCCACCTGTGTTTTTTCTTTTCCTTATTTTAGGTCCATCTCAATGAGCTGGTCAAACGTGCTCAGTTTACATTTTCAACTGCTGCCAGCCATATGTTCTGTTATAAACTATGGCAGCTACAGGGAGAGAGCTGCAGCAGAAAGGACATATACCCTGAGCTGCCAGACTGAAGATAATCTAGCAGAGCAGTGAATGTGGAGATCTCTGGATTCATGTGAGGTACAGGGCTGGTTCTAGCTTTGTTATAAAGGTATTGTCTAGTGTTGAGCGAACATGTTCGGCCAAATACCGCGCGTGATCGAGCGCCATGCTCGAGTCACCTCCCCGCACGCTAATTAGCCAATTAGCATGCGGGGAGGGAAGGCATTCAGTGTAATGCCAGTAGCCATCTTAGCTACTGGCATTACACTGATTGGTTGGCCGGGAACGCGTCATAGGCTGCTATAAAGCACCCGTTGACATGTGACCGGCGCATACCGAGCCAGGGACAGCTGCTGCCAGCAGGGACAGACAGTGTAGGGAGAGAAGCACGCTAGGCAGGGATAGAAATCATTTAAAAAAGACCCAAAAGCCCTTTTAAGGGACATTATATCTGGCACAAAGCAATATTTTATTATTTTTGGGGTGTTTAAAGGTGGTAAAAACAGCACTAGGTGGCCTGCCATTAATGCCACATGTGCTGCTGCATGCTTTAGGATACTCTCTGTATACTATATACCTGACATACTTTGCTATAATTTCTGCAGTACTTCCGCAGTACTTCTTTTGCGTCTTGCTGTATAACATTTGTGCAAGGAGGGACTTGTGTAGGGATAGAATTTCTATAGGCAAGGTTAGTATCATTGTTCAAAGGACACAAAAGTCCATTGTGAAATACGTCTGCTTTTTTTTTTTGGGGTGGCAAAAACCCCCCAAGTGTGCCCTGTCAGTAACGCTAGGTGCACAGCGTATTACCACCGTTCAAAAGTCTATGTAGCTGACATCCGTTGTTACATTTAATACCGATAATTTCGGCCGCAGTTCCTCATTTGCGTCTGCAGTTTAATTTGCCCAAGGAGGGAATTAAACTATAGGGATAGGATTTGGGTAGGTAGAAAGGTTGTTTCTGTTCCAAAAAGACCAAAGTCCATTGTGAAATACGTTTGCTGTTTGTTTTTTTTTTTGGGTGGCAAAAAAAAAAACCAAGTGTGCCCTGTCAGTAACGCTAGGTGCACAGTGTATTACAACTGTTCAAAGATCTATGTAGCTGACATCCGTTGTTACATTTAATACCGATAATTTATGCGCAGTTCCTCATTTGCGTCTGCAGTTTAATTTGCCCAAGGAGGGAATTAAACTATAGGGATAGGATTTGGGTAGGTAGAAAGATTGTTTCTGTTCCAAAAAAACCAAAGTCCGTTGTGAAATACGTCTGCTTTTTTTTTTCTTTTGGAGCAAAAAGAAACCCAAGTGTGCTCTGTCAGTAAAACTAGGTGCACAGCGTATTACAACTGCTCAAAAGTCTATGTAGCTGACATCCGTTTGTTACATTTAATACTGATAATTTAGGCCGCAGTTCCTCATTTGCTCTATAACGTTTGCGCATTCAGAATATTGGACATTCGTTTAAATTTTTCTGATCATACAGTTAATACAAATCTGCACTACCGTAGTTGTGACCAAGTTTCATATATACTATACAATATGCGCAAGGCGAGCACTAAGGGACCGGGAAGTGGGCGTGCTGCTGATGTTGAACGCAGAGGCGAAGGCTCAGGGCATGGTGAAACTGTGCCTACTGGCAGAGCCCAAGAAACAAAGTAATCCAAAACTCCTAGCTTCATGTCACAGTTTGCAGGGCGGCGCAAGACACAACTCTTGTCGCCACACCAGTGCGAGCAGATAGTCGGTTGGATTTCAGCTGATAATGCTTCCAGTCGGTTCGGCACCCCCCCTGTTCCACAAAGTCCAGTCTCAGTAGCCAATAGTCTGGGTAACCACATCCTCACCCTGATCCTCCTTCCTCCCACCATGCAGAGTCTGGGCAAAGAACTAATCCCACATTCGTATATTCTGAGGAGCTTTTTTCATCACCGTTCCTTGGCTTGGGCCTCTCGCCAAGGCGGCTTGAAGTGGGACATGAGGAGATATTGTGCCCTGATTCCCAACCTATTGAGCAAACACAGTCTGAAGACGATGACGGTGGGGAACGGCAACTAGTGTCTCACGAGGTGCATGATGATGATAAGGCACAGTTGCCAATAAGTCAAGGGCAATTAGGTCTCAAGAGGTTGTGTATGAGGATGAGACGCAGTTAAGTCAGGTTCTTGTTAGTTCACCATGTCAGGAGGAGGACCAGAGTGAGGATGTGGAAGAGGAGGTGGTGGACGATGAAATAGCTGACCCAACCTGGGAAGGTGGCAAGCCGAGCGAGGACAGCAGTACAGAGGGGGAGGGATCTGCAGCACCGCAACAGGCTGGAAGAGGCAGTGGGGTGGCAAAAGGGAGAAGGCAGGCCATGCCAACCAGTCCCGCAATTGTTCCCCGGAGCAGCCCCTTGCGGCAAGCACCCTTGCCAATGTTTAGGTGTTCCGCAGTCTGGCAGTCTGGAGGAAAGTGTTGACGATAAACTGTTTGTAATTTGTAACCTGTGCCGTATTAAGATGAGCAGGGGCGTAAACACCAGCAACCTGACCACCACCAGCATGATCCGCCACATGTCAGCAAAGCACCCTAAAAGGTGGGCCAAACGCCTGGGTCCACGATCTGTGTCTGCAGGTCACACCACTGCCTCCTTTTCCCCTCTGTTACCTGCTGTCCAAGACGCAGGCCCAGATGCCTCCCGCCCTGCACTTGGACCTTCAGAAGAACCATCAGCCAGCACATCCACTTCAGAGTCCCAGCGCAGCGTTCAAATTTCCTTACCCCAGGCATTTGAACGCAAGCGCAAATACCCTGCCACCCAACCACAGGCCATAGCTCTAAACGAGCAACTTTCCAAGTTGCTGGCCCTGGAAATGTTGCCGTTTAGGCTGGTGAACACCGAGGCCTTTCGCAGCCTGATGGCGGCGGCTGTCCCTCGTTACGCAGTCCGCAGTTCTCTTCCTCCACCCCCTCCTCCTCCACTTCTTCTCATGCAGAATTGCCATCTTGCAGCAGCACTCATACTTCTGTCAGTAGCTTGAAGCAGTGTAGCACAGCAGTCGGTAAGCGACAACAGGCCGTGCTGAAGCTTATTTGCCTGGGTGACAAACAGCACACCGCTGCAGAGCTGTGGCATGGCTTAAGGGAACAGGCTGAGCTGTGGCTCTCGCCAGTCAACCTACAGCCAGGCATGGTTGTATCCGATAACGGCCGCAACTTGGTAGCGGCTTTGGAGCTGGCCAACCTCCCACGCATACCATGCCTGGCCCATGTATTCAACTTAGTGGTTCAGTGGTTTTTTAAAACCTACCCCAGTTTGCCTGAGCTGCAGGTGAAGGTGCGTCGCCTGTGTGCCCATTTCCGCAAGTCACCAACAGCTTCAGCCGGCCTGGCAACGCTACAGCAGCGCTTGCGGTTGCCGGCTAACCGACTGCTGTGCGACCTGAGCACGCGATGGAATTCCACCTTCCACATGTTGAGCAGGCTTTGTGAGCAGCAGAGAGCAGTAGTAGAATACCAGCTGCAACATGGTCGGCGCCTTTCTAGTCAGCTTCCACTCTTCACAAGCGACGAGTGGGCATTGATGTCTGACCTCTGTGAGGTGTTACGCAACTTTGATGAATCTACACAGATGGTGAGTGGCGATAATGCAATTATCAGCATAACCATCCCACTTCGGTGTCTACTAAAAAGCTCGCTGCTCACAATAAAGGCCGATGCTCTGCGTGAGGAAGAGGTGGAAATGGGGAAGACCCTACACAGAGTGATAGCCAGACCACTCTTGATTCGTTTTCTCAGCGTCAATTGGAGAGGAGGAGCAGGAGATGGTTGCCACCACTACACAGGGTAGCCATACCACGTTTACACCATCTCTTTGGCATGGATGGGCTTAAGAGGAGGAAGAGGACGAGGAGGATATTGAGAGTCATGATCATGGTGGGGAGAGCGAAGCCTTGTCTGTTGGGACTCTGGCACACATGGCTGATACGCATATTAGCCAACACCAATTACTGGTTGTTCACCCTTCTCAACCCCCTCTACAAAGAGAACTTCTCATCTCTCATTCCTGTGGTGGATAGGACAAGTAAAATGTTGCAATACCAGAAGGCCCTTGTCGAAAAATTGCTCCACAAATTTCCATCTGCCAACGCTGGCGGCAGAGTACCTAGTTCCTTGGCCACCCGAGGAGGGGAGACAAGAGGAACACACAGCAGTTCCAACAAAGGCAGGGCAACACTCTCCAAGGCCTGGGACAGTTTTATGACACCCCGCCAGCACCCTCACCCTGATGAGCGGCCTAGTGTCACAAGGAGGGAAAAGTTTTGGAAGATAGTAAAGGAGTACGTAGCTGACCGTGTCAACGTCCTCAGCGATCCCTCTGTGCCGTATAATTATTGGGTGTCTAAGCTGGACAGTGACACAAACTGATGCTCTACGCCTTGGAGGTGCTGGCCTGCCCTGCCGCCAGCATTTTGTCTGAGCGGGTATTTAGTGCCGCTGGGGGCATAATTACTAATAAGTGCATCTGCCTGTCAACTGACAATGCTGACAGGTTGACGCTTATCAAAATGAACAAGGCCTGGATTTCCCCTGACTTCTCTACTGCACCAGAGGAAAGTTGCTTAACATGAATGAACCTTAAATCTGGCTTTTAGGGTGTATTAAATACACTGTATTATCATGTACCCCTTCCTTTTCTCGTCCTCTTCCTAAGCGGCATGTCAAAATTAATTTTTAAACACGCTCAGCTCTGCGACATGTCACTTATAATGTTTCAGATGTTCAGCTTAGCGGCATGTCATCCTTAAATTTTTTTTTACGGACAGCTCGGCAGCAGCATGTCAACCTTAAATTTGGGACAGTTTGATGGGCAGCAGCGTGTCACCCGTAAATTTTTTTGACATTCTGCTCGGCAGCAGCGTGTCAACCTTAAATTTGGGACAGTTTGATGTGCAGCAGCATGTAAACCTTAAATTTTGGACAGTTTGATGGGCAGCAGTGTGTCACCCGTAAAATTTTTGGACGTTCTGCTTGGCAGCAGCGTGTCAACCTTAAATTTGTTACAGTTTGATGGGCAGCAGCGTGTCAACCTTAAATTTGGGACAGTTTGATTGGCAGCAGCGTGTCAACCTTAAATTTAGGACAGTTTGATGGGCAGCAGCGTGTCACCCTTAAATTTGGGACAGTTTGATCGGCAGCAATGTGTCACCCGTAAATTTTTTGGACGTTCTGCTCGGCAGCAGCGTATCAACCTTAAATTTGCGACAGTTTGATTGGTATCAGCGTGTCACCCATAATTTTTTAGACGGTCAACTCAGCAGCAGCAGCACGTCACCACTATTGTTTTTGTGTGTCAGCAGCAGGCCATCAATCATAATTTTTCAAGGGTTTGTCTGATGCACTCCTTTATGTGTAATAAAGGGGGTATTGAAGTGCCTGTTCCTTGTAATTTTTGGCAGCCCTTTCCCTATTGCATAGGCTTTATGAGTGTAGGAGTCCCACAATTATACCACAATGTGAATGAGGCCCTCCTTTATATGATATACCGGTTGTATGGGAGTGCCTAATCCGTGTAATTTTTGGCAGCACTTGTGTTTAACGTACAATTAAATGTATGTTTCCTAACAATATTTCCTGTAAAATCAATGTTATCTTGGGTTTTTGGGGGGTATGTTTGTCATTCCGTAAAAGTGGCGTAATATTCAGCCATCAGCGTTAACAGCAGCGACTTCGGTGTCCAAGATGCATCCAGATATCCTCCCCATGCTGTTCTCTAACCATTTCTTTGGTGTTTCCACCATTTTCTGACATTTCCCTATGGACCAGACACCCTCCCCTCATCTGAGCAGGAGGTGCCTGGTTTTCTCCCATTGACTTCCATTATACTCGGGTGCTCGGCCGAGCACTCGAGCACCACCTAGTGTTCAGCCAAAGCACCCAAGCACTCGAACATTGGGGTGCTCGATTATCACTAGTATTGTCATGGACTATATGATGTCTGATTTTCATTTTTATATCAATCATGGCATAAGGGGTTGTCCTATCTCAGACTTTCGTGGCTGAGATGGAAATACCACAGTAAGCACCAGCACAGGTAGGTGGAGTTATGGATATGGCTGAGATGCCGATGGTCTGTTGTTTCCGCAATCCTAAGTTACGGAAACAGAGTAGCTTTGTGTGCTATGCTGTTTGTGTAGCTCCCATTCACTGCTATGTGGGTTACGTCTATAATTCTGGCCACCTAGGGCCGGCGCTTACTGTGAGTTATATCATGGCTAAACTGGGACAATCCCTTCATCTTTTGTATATGGCCAGCATTGTACTAAATGTTCATTCTTTACTGATTATAATCACGAATACGGAGTCATTGCTTCCAGATCATTCAGTGGCAGCTGAGCTAATGACATTTACTTCTCTATACTTGTTAGATGCATACTGATAATCAGCATCGCAACTACACTAAACAAATCTTTAATACAAACATCATGATTTTCCTAGCTACTGAGGCGAGATGAAGATTTATTGTGACATCCAGATGCAATTTGTTCAAAAGAAAGCTGTTGATTGGTAGTTTCTGTGTGTTTTCTGTCTGATGTGATGTTTCCCATATGGCGGCATATCTATTTTGTGCCCAGCAGGAAATATCCAGATTAGTTGTTTACCATCAGATTGCACCCTTGGGTGGTGCATAATTTATTGGTTCATCTGCTAATTGTTCTATACAAAATCACATATACTGTACATATGTATATTTATTTAGTTATTCATATTCAGGCAGCTCTTAACCTTGTTGTGATTTGTTTATCACTGCTGGTAATGCGATATGGATAATTTAACTAATATTGATCGTTCCGTAAACCTGCTGTCAAGGCTTGCCTTGTAATTATAGGCAATACAAAGATTGCCCTTGCAAAATGGAGCATTTGATTTGTAATAAATATTAATTGTAAGTAAATGTTCAGAATATTGATAAGCCGCAGGTTTGACTTTGTTACTGATAGATGGATTGTCAGTCTTTTTCTATTGATGTTGTTTTGAAGAAAAACAGCACTTTTTACAGAATTTCATAGTTTAAATCGGTACTGTAATTTAATTTTTCTTTTTCTGGATAGACCATCAATATCTGATCGACGATGGTTCTTTACTTCCAAGTTGCTAGAACTACGCAGCACCATCCACTGACTACTGAGTATTGGATATAGCTGGCTACTGAAGTGCTCCCATTCACTTCAATAGGAACAGCACAGTAACCGGTTCCATCCACCACACGGCACCAGATCTACCCAATAATGTTCGCTAGTCATGGATAGGTTGAGCAAAAGGGTAACAATGTTATTATTTTATTACTATTTTGTAAATCCACCTTTGGCTTTCAACACTGCCTGAATCCTTCTGGGTCTGCTCTCGATCATACTCAAGCATGACTGAATTCTGTTCCCAGGTCTCTTCTACATGTTCCCAATGTTGGTGCATACTGGTCGACTCACTTTGATATGAATACAGCTTTTTCTTCAAATCTACCCACAAGTGTTCGATTGAGTTCAGGTCTGGGGACTGTGGTGGCCAATTCAGCACCTCTACTTCATTGTTATTGAACCATTTCTTCTCCAATCTCGACGTATGCTTTGGTTCGTTGTTCTGCTGGAACACTATCATCCTTGTCATCCTTTTCATACCCTTAGTACTCGAGTGTACGAAGTAACTCGTCTTGTAGTATACTCACATATAGCTCAGCATTGAGACCACCATCGATCCTGGTCAAGTATCCAGCACCTTTGGTTATGAAACAACCCCATATCATCAGTATTCCTCCACCGAACTTAACAATTCCTTCAGTTTCTTGATCCGTTAGCCCCTTTTCCCTTGTTTCTTCCAGATTTGTACCCATCAGAGCCCAGTGTATTGACTTTTGTCTCATTGCTCCAAATCACACGTTTCCAATCTTCTACTGACCACTGTTCGTACACTTCTTATGATTATATTGAAGTTGAGGCTTCTTTACCTTTTTTCAGGCCACCATTCCAGACTTGTGTAATACGCATTGCACAGTGCTTGCATGGATGTGTGTGATCTTACTATTAAGAAGCATACGAGTCACCTCCACTGCCGTGTTTGAGGCGCCAGAACTGATAGACCTTGTGATGAGCCGACTTGTGATATTTTACCAGGATGTCCACCTCTTGGCTTTGGAATTGTTGGATGGACTTTATTTCATATTCTTCCAACTGTCATGGCACTTACATGATACAGTTTGGCAATATTCTGCAATGCGTGGCATTATTGCTTGCCTATCGGTCCAGCGCCATACATGTACAGCGCTGGTAGCGAATGGGTTAAAAAAGAAAACTCTTTTGCATTGCCGCATCCCAAAATCCATAACTTTTTCCTTTTTCTTTTTACAAAGCTGTCTGAAGGCCTGCTTGATTTTTGCTGGACAACTTGTAGTTTTCATTGGTAACATTTTGGGTACATAATACTTTTTGATTACTTTTATTCCTTTTTGGTGAAAAATAAGCAAAAAAATAATCAATTCTGACATTGACCTTTTTGGTCCTTTATTACAGTGTTCATTGTGCGGGATAAATTACATGGTAATTGTATAGTGGGGATCATTAAGAAAATGACAACATCAAATACATGGGGGAAATTTTATTGTTGCAACTTTGTTCATTTAAAAGCATCTTTACAATGGAAAAAGGTCTATTTTTAACTTGGAGGGTTTTTTCTTTAACCAAAACTTTATTTCACTTTTATTTTTACCATTTATTAGTCCCACAAGGGAATTTTGATGCAATTACTTATGTAGTACAGTGTATTATGCTGTAGTAGGATACTAACAGGGAATATCAGGCTGCCCCTCTGGCAAAGCATGATAGGCAGACACTGAAAGCAGACATTCTTTAGGCCCCTGGCTGCCATGTGAAAAACATTGGCATCTTGTGGCAGTGCCAATGCCTGTCAGAGGAAGCTACCTCCCTCTGAAGCGAGTTAGATGTCACGGTCGCAATTGACAGCAGTATCTAAGGGGTTAAACTGCTAGATTCATCATTCCTGCTGATCCTGGCTGTTAGAGAAGGAGCCCTGCTGTCATGCATGAGCTAAACACCCACCCTCCGCTGCACAGGAGACCCTTGCAGTGTTTAGACTAGGCCTACATAAAAGGTGGTGCCTAGCCTAAAGCCCCTTAGCGACCACC
The DNA here is from genome assembly GCA_900303285.1 of Rhinella marina. NCBI lineage: Eukaryota > Metazoa > Chordata > Amphibia > Anura > Bufonidae > Rhinella > Rhinella marina. The sequence goes on along the minus strand of ONZH01004853.1, from coordinate 13,991 downwards.
ATAGAAAGGCATGTTGGTTGTTACTAAGCAGTTAAATCTTGCATGTTGCAGATGTTCCTTCTGTTTTAATGCCACCAAATAACTGGAGTGAAACTGACACTTTTTTTTTTTTACTAAAAAAAGTCACAATTCTTGGGTCATGGGTGTTTGCCACCCATCACCCCGCTGATCATCTGTTTTAGACATCCGTCGTCACTGACAAGTGGGAATTATACAGTGGATGGAGTAGGCAGAGCAATGTTTTATCCACTTTGTCCACAAGGTTCTGTCCACTGAGTAGTGGCCATACCATGGCCATTCCATGAATTCAAGTAATTGGGGACTGAGCTGCACTATACTGGTGCCAGAATATAGAAAGTTTACAGAGCCTACCATCCACTGTGTAGCTTCTGGCTTCAACAGGTGCCCAAAACAGTTGATCGATGGGGATGAGGGGTTTTGACCTCCACTGATTTGATATTGATGACCACCTAGGCCATCAATGTCTAAGTACTGGAAAACCCCTATAAGGCCTCATGCACATGGCCGTTCCGCACTTTGGGGGTGAAATCCATTCTGGAGTCTTGTATATAACCAGCGTCATTTCAACACAGATGTAGAGAATAGCAGTGGACCATGAAGTGGTGGGAGATCGTTGAGGTGACTATTAACTTATTTTATTATTTTACACAATGGTGAACCTTTTTTTTAAATAAAAAAATTAAATGAACAAATCACATCTGGATCCCTGAAATTTAAAGAAGTGTATTACAACTAGAGATTATTAAACTTTTTGAGATTCATCTAGAATCTGATGGTTTTATAGTTACTGCCAGAACCATAAGCTTATTTCCATCAACACATACATCTATTTAACTTGCCATACATAGGTGATGTATAAGGGGTCCACGCAATAAAAATAGAGAGACAGAGGCGCAATCTCTTCAATGTCCAATGACAGCTCACATGTGTAATAGGTGCAAGTGATGATATATGTAATGTCTTGGTTCACCAGGCCCACGTTTTTTTTGTAGGAAAGGACTGCAGTACTCCAGAAGATCTGGAAAAAATATATCTCATGTTTCTTCACATGAACTAGGACAACACATTGACCTTGTTATGGGTCTTTCTCAAGTCGCAACGTTAAAACGTTGCCATTGTTTATGTGAATAAACGTATAATATATATTTTTAAAAACTTATGGAGTGCTTTGATCCTTTTCTACAACATGAGGATTCTCAGCAGCCTCACTTTTATAGCTTTGGCATGTTTATTTCATTGCTTCATACACACAGTCATGCTCATATTTCACAAGGAAAGGAAAATACATACAATGCAATGGCACACTGCTAATCAGATAAAGCACAAATGTCATAGAGATATGAAGTATTCGGGAGCTAATGCTATGCTTGTTGATAAATTAGAGATTCTTGGCAAATATATTTTGTACAAAATTATCTGGGCCCGTCCACCAAATCGTCCAGGTGATCTCTGTAGAACGGGAACCTAACACTATTTTGTACCTGTTATGTGCCAACCTTGGCTTCCGTATAATCAGGGGGTGTTTGGTTCCACATGCCTGCTGGGTCCCTTCTGCCTTTTGCCATTTCTGGTGCTTCAAAGGCCTCCACTAATACAGGGATGCAGGTACCAGGCATGCATGCCGAGTCCATTCAGCTTTATAGTTACACTAATTAAAATCAGCCTATGGGGCAGACGGGGCTAGTCAGGAGTGCATGACCAAATGGAGTAGCCACACCTCCAGTACAAACTTGCAAAGAAAAAAATGTGAATTTCAGTCAGCAAATCCCAGTGCGCAGGTGCACGTTGCTATGGCTAAATGCACAAGGAAAGGGAAATACATACAATGCAACGGCACACTGCTAACCAGATAAAGCACAAAATGCCATAGAGATATGAAGTATTCTGGAGCTAATGCTATGCTTGTTTAGTAAATTAGAGATTCTTGCCAAATATATTTTGTACAAAATTATCTGGGCCCGTCCACCAAATCGTCCAGGTGATCTCTGTAGAACAGGAAGCTAACACTATTTCCTACCTGTTATGTGCCAACCTTGGCTTCCGTATAATCAGGGGGTGTTTGGTTCCACATGCATGCTGGGTCCCTTCTGCCATTTCTGGTGCTTCATTTCTGGTGTCCACATTGATTAAAGGGGTTTTCACCACGTTTTCACCCAGGTGGTCCCCTTAATATGAGTATCAGAGCATTTCTGCCTGGGTGAAAATGTCGGTTTGTCTGGGTTCAGCTCTGAACCTGGACAACCCCTTTAATAGATAAGCAATTCTATTAGTCCCTGACTTATTCTACTGTTTGTGGCATGTCCACATTGATATTTAATGCTTCTGTTAGCCAAACAGTTACTATGATTTAGTGTTTTAGAGCGGTCTTATTTATCACCCTTTGGGCAGTGCAAATATATTGATTCTTCGCAAAGTAGAGTTGTCCATGAGTTGATCATCTTTTTTTGTTCAAATAACTCCTTGCATTAGGGTTAAAACCAGATGGATCAAATATGGTGGCTGGATTATTGCCATACAGAAGGAGTGTTGTTGGTTATTGGAATGAACCACACAAAGCACTCAACCAACTGGACCCAAATTCATCATAGCTAATACATTCTTTAAAGGGATTCTGTCACCACGATTTTGACTATTAAGTTATTTATAGCACTGGATTCAGCTGACTATAAGCATCTCCAAAACGTTATTGTTATAGGGCATAAATGAAGATCTGATGTTAAAAATACCTTTTTTATCAACTGTCAATCTCTTTCTTAAGGAGCCCAAGGGGATGTGCCAGCGATGTTGGAGCCCGGGCACGGCGATTCAGTTGGAGCCCAGGACCGCCCACCTCATTAATATTCACTTCACTGCTTGAAGCAGTGAAGCTCCCGCACGGCTGTAATCCCGCGCAGGCGCAGTACATCCTGTGAAGCTGTAGCCGGCAGACCGCACGGCGCAGACCACTTAATGTACTGCGCCTGCGCGGGATTACAGCCGTGCCGGAGCTTCACTGCTTCAAGCAGTGAAGTGAATATTAATGAGGTGGGCGGTCCTGGGCTCCAACTGAATCGCCGTGCCCGGGCTCCAACATCGCTGGCACATCCCCTTGGGCTCCTTAAGAAAGAGATTGACAGTTGATAAAAAAGGTATTTTTAACATCAGATCTTCATTTATGCCCTATAACAATAACGTTTTGGAGATGCTTATAGTCAGCTGAATCCAGTGCTATAAATAACTTAATAGTCAAAATCGTGGTGACAGACTCCCTTTAAGTCAGTGTTTGTCATTAGTATTTGACCAGAAAGTGTAAGCCATAAGCAGGAGTGGGTCCAAAACACAGATGAGATGCAAATAATTCCATTACATTTTATTTCTGTTTTGGACCCACTCCTGTTTTTGGCTTACAATTAATGATCAAATACTGATGCAAAACAATGTCTCATGGGGACACGATTGTCATAGTTACTTCCACTGTTGCTGCTAACTACTTGACTCATGGGGTACTGCTTGGTTAAGTCCAAGGCGATAAATTAGCCCTGATGTTTTATTGACCTGTAATACTGATGCACATTAATTCCACAGCTAACAGAATGCATTATCTATGAATCTTGGTGCCCTGCACAGTGATGTAGACGGCAATACATTATAACTGTCTGTAATACTGATGGCACAAGTAGCTACAGAACAGATTAACTATAAATGTGAGTGCATAAGTCAAAGTCCTCTCTCTGCACTGTCCCTGCAGATTAAGTTCCAAATTCCCTTCATACTGAGATTGGGCCTCCAAGTGGGATTCATTTAATTAGGCAGAGTGGCCTGATTATACCTGATTTATCACAATTTGTGAGAAATTTCAAAACTTCACTCATCTCTAATGATCAGTTTGCATCAGTTTGTGTCACTTCCACCAGAGATCAGTTAGGCCCCTTGCAGACGAGCGTGACAAACGCAAGTCTCCTGCAACGCATCTACTGGCCTGAACTCCCAGCACTGACGGGGTCACATAGCATTATATTGATTTATGATGCTATATACACCCATTAGTCTGAGACTACTCTTTCTGTTTTATGGCCTTTATTAACCCCTTAATGACCGGGCCATTTTGCACCTTCGTGACCAGACTGATTTTTGCTAATCTGACATGTGTCAGTTTATGTGGTAATAACTTTGGAACGCTTTTACTTATCCAGGCCATTCTGAGATTGTTTTCTCGTCACATATTTTGCTTCACGACAGTAGTAAATTTGTGGCAAAATATTTCATTTTTATTTATAAAAAAATAGCAAATTTACAAAAAATTTGGAAAAATTAGCAAATTTCCAAATTTCAATTTCTCTACTTTCAAAATAAATAGTAATACCTCCAAAAATAGTTATTATTTTACATTCCCCATATGTCTACTTTATGTTGGCATCATTTTCTAAATGTCATTTTACTTTTTTAGGACGTTAGAGGGCTTAGAAGTTTAGAAGCCATTTTTCAAATTTTCACCAAATTTTCCAAAACCATTTTTTTAAGCACCAATTCAGATATAAAGTGATTTTGAGGGGCTTACATAATGAAACCCCCCATAAATGACCCCATTTTAGAAACTACACCCCTCAAATTATAAAAAACTGCTGTTACAAACGTTGTTAACCCTTGAGGTGTTCCACAAGAATTAAAGGAAAATGGAGGTGAAATTTCAAAATTTCACTTTTTTTGGTAGATTATTCATGTTAATAATTTTTTTCTTGCAACACAGCAAGGGTTAACAGCAAACTAAACCTCAATATATATTGCTCTGATTCTGCAGTTTACAGAAATACCCCATATGTGGTGGTAAACATTTCTATGGGTTTGTGGCAGTGGTCAGAAGGGAAGGAGCGCCATATGGATTTTGGAGGCAGATTTTGCTAAAATAGTTTGTAGGCACCATTTTGTAATTGGGAGACCCTGACGTACCCCTACAGTGGAAACCCTCAAAAAGTGACCCCATTTTGGAAACTATACCCTTCAACGAATATATTAAGGGGGGTACTGGCCACTTTGACCCCCTAAGCGTTTTACGGAATTTGGAAACACTTGGCTGTGAAAATGAAAAGTTTCATTTCTTCCAATAAAATGTTGCTATAGCCCCAATTTTTTTTATTTGCATAAGGGGTAACAGGAGAAAAGCACCCCATAATATGTTACCCATTTTCTCCTGAATACGGCAACACCCCATATGTGGTGGTAAACTGCTGTGGGGGCACATGGCAGGACTCAGAACAGAAGGAGTGCCATATGGATTTTACAACACAGATTTTGATGGATTGGTTTGCGGGAGCCATTGATTTTTATTTTTTTGAGCTATTGTCTTATGTAGGGGCTCATTTTTTGCAGGATGAGGTGCGGTTTTCATTGGTACCATTTTGGGGTAAATACGCCTTTTTGATCGCTTGGTATTACTCTTTTTGTGAGTGAAAAAAATAGCTGTTTTGGCATAGTTTTTTTTAGCATTTTTTTTACAGCATTCACCTGAGGGGGCAAGTCATGTGATATTTTTATAGAGCAGGTTTTTACGAACGCGGCGATACCCAATATGTCTAACATTTTTATTATTGTTAAGTTTTACACATTAGATGCATTTTAGAACAAAATTAAATCTTGTTTATGTGTTGCCATTTTCAGAGAGCCATATTTTTTTTATTTTTCGGGCGATTGTCTCAGGTAGGGTATCATTTTTGCAGGACAAGATGACGGTTAGATTAGTACCATTTTGGGTTAAATACATCTTTTTGATCGCCTGCTATTACACTTTTTGTGAGGGAAGAGGGAAAAAATGGCTATTTTGGCATAGTTTTTTTTTTATTTTTTTTTTACAGCATTCGCCTGGGGGGCCATCTCATGTAATATTTTTATAGAGCAGGTTGTTACGGACGTGGCGAAACTCAATATGTCTAATATTTTTATTTTTGGAAAGTTTTACACATTAGATGCATTTGTGAACAAAATAAAATCTTTTTTTTGTGTTGCTATTTTCTGAGAGCCATATTTTTTTTATTTTTCAGGCGATTGTCTTAGTTAGGGTCTCATTTTTTGCGGGACAAGATTACGGTTTGATTGGTACCATTTTGGGGTACATACGCTTTTTTGATCGCCTGCTATTACACTTTTTGTAAGGGAAGGTGACCAAAAAATGTCTGTTTTGGCACAGTTTTTTTTTTTTTTTTACTGCGTTCACCTGGCGGGGTGGATGATGTGATATTTTTATAGAGCCGGTCGATACGGACGCGGCGATACCTAATATGTATACCTTTCTTTTTTCACCTTTTTTTTACCATTTTTTTAAACTTTTTTTTTGAAAATGGCTTATTTTTTTTTTAACTTTTATTATTATTATTTATTTTTACTTTATTTTTTAACTTTTCATTTTCCACTTTATTTAACTTTTGGGGGTCTGATCCCCTTTACAATGCATTACAATACTTTTGTATTGTAATACACTTGTGTAATACACTTACAGCCTGCTTCCTGTGCGATCCAGGGGGCTGGATCGCACAGGAACGCAGGGATAGCAGCCACGATGCCTAAGGAAGGCATCGGGCTGCTATCCAAGCCATCGGGTCCCCGTCACAGCAGCACGGGGACCCGATGGCCCCGCTCGCCATCCTGAATAGCGGCGGACCATGCCACACGCCTCGTGTGCCGCGGTCAGCGCTGACCGCGGCACATGAAGGGTTAATGCGCCGGCATCGGTGTTTTCACCTATGCTGGCGCATTCAGCAGGGGTCCGGCTATTGGGCACAGCCGGACCCCCGTCGCTCGTCCGTCCTGGGGCTCCCTGACACCCCTAAAGACAGTGGGCGGTCGGCATCGTGTTAAAATATAACTTTTATTAGTAGCTTTAATAGATTTAGCAAAAATAAATCCCCCCAGAATAGTGTTAAAATTAACAAGCCACACTTAGTTTGTGGGATTTAATAAGTGTAGCACAGTCTGGTGTAATATATAATCGGGGAATATTATCTCCATATCGCCCTTATAGGGTGCTGAGTATTAAGTGGCTCCTCTTATTATGTATTATTTTAAAGCTCTCAATGAGCTAGATACTCCTATAATACTCCAGCCAACTTTTCCCTATCACCTGGCTATGCTACTCATACATTTTTCATATATGTGTGTATCTTTCAGATTGTATCCCTCCCTGCCTGGATCCTTCTATCGGAACATCTGCAGTGCGTTCCGGCGATCCTTTTAAACTAAGTTGCGGCTTGAATTAAAATAAAAACAAGATTAGCTCCCCCGACATGTTTCGCCGTAAACCGGCGTCTTCAGGGGTAGCGAAATCCATGTTGGATTTCTTGCGACTGCCGCGGCGATCCCATTCATTTCTGTGGGATCCCTGCTACTGAGCAATCCTGCCCGTGACAGGTGTCATGCGACCAGTGTCGCTGTGTAGCCCTAGCCTTACTTTGTCACAAAGCAGATTTTTTGTAAGTAGCGGGTGCAATGACAGGGAGCTGAGATAGTGCCGCTTCCCATCATTGTACCCCTCAGATGCCGCGTACATAAATGATCACGGCATCTGAGTGTAAAAACAGTGTAAAATTAACATTTAAAAAAATAAATCAAACTTACCTCCTCCATTTGCTGGCGATGGGCCGGATGCTGCCATCTTGCATGAAGATCTGGCGCCAAATATTGCGCAGTCCAAGATGAAGTCATCACGCTGGTCGGCGTGGTGACGAGATACGTCACCACACACGGGATTTCGGCCAAGATCTTCAAGGAAGATGGCAGTGGCCGGCCCATCACGAGCAAATGGAGGAGGTAAGTATGATTTTTTTTACACTATTTCAGGTTAAATCGATTCGCTACCACGAAGCACGAGGAAATTCGGCTTCACAGAAATCAAATTTATCCTGAAATTATGACTCAGCTTGTAACACTTCTAACTCTGCTTGATTTGTAAATGACTTATTTCATTCTTAATCAGCAGTTATTTATTCGGGGACAATATGTACAATGTCTACTGTGATAAACACAGATATACTTTATACAATCCATTTACCAATACATGATTTATGATTTCCCGAGGTACTCATTCTGATCCTTACTTACTTTCCAGTTCTTGTGGTAGGCACTGAGCATTTATCACAGCTTTGATCCTCTCACCCTGTAAATAATGAAGTACTTCTGCAGTCTTTAAGCTGGCCTTTGCCAGAAAGGTTACATTCACTGCTTTCTGATGCTGCATTATTCAGAGCATCCTTCTGTTTATCTACTTTCATGCTGAGATCCAACTTTGGTGAGTGAGTGTAATTTCAGCTTGGACCTGACCTGAACATGCTGTTATTGAAGTTGTGCTCTCAAGTACTTTAGGGTCTCTTTAATGCAGTGCTACTGAGAATAAAACAAATGCGTAGCATTGAAAACTGTAGTTTTGTATAATTAAAAAACTATCATAAAACATCATAAAACAGGATTTGTAATCGTAAAAGTATGTTGTACATACTCCAGCAGTAGATAGATAGATAGATAGATAGATAGACCATCCCTTGTACCTTGATGGTCTTTGTAACTCAGTTACACCAAGTTCTGTGCTGTTTCCCATATTGGAGACCACCCCCCACCCCCATTGTATGAATACTTTGCCTCCTGTCCACCTACAACAACATTTTTTACAAAATTTGGGTTGAATCCATTGGGTTTACAATTGATTTCCTTATCTCTAGTTGCTATTATACCCACCAAAGAATACAGACCAAGTTTACACAGGTAAAAAGGAAGGGTTTTCTTTTGGGGGCATGGCACAATACAGGGTGTTGTTTCATACCAATAATTTGATCAATTTTGTAGCATTTAAAAAAAAAATCTTATACAAATGCAACATGTGTGAACTGGTGCTGCCCCCTGAACCATGCAGCCTTTTCAGGAGCCCAGTTTGCCCTGGTTTCTCAGACAGTTCTTTTTCTAAAACTACTTGAAAAAGACCGTTTATGGCAACAGTCACAGAGCAAAAATGATTTTTCTGAAGGTACCCTTTTCCATCTGTCAGAATTATATTAGGTATTTTTCTCTAGTGATCACTATTACTGTCATGTGTCATGTGGATTAGGGATGAGCGAATCGAGCTTCGGATACAAGATCCGAAGTTAATTCGCTCAAAACTTCATTTTAATGCTGTATGGAGATCCGTCTCAGTACAGCATTAAAATGTATGGACTCTGGCAAGAGAAATTTGTTATCACCGAAGTCCTGTGACTTCTGTATTTGTTTTTTAACTTGAAAACCATTTTAAAATTTGGATCTGGTACCAAAGTACCAGCTAGAGATAAGCGAATCATCCAAAATTCGCTTTGACGAATGTTCGACGAATTTATGACAAGATTCGTTCCTAATACAAATTTATTGGGTCGAATTTTCGTTAAAAAATAATCGTTGTTTTGCGAACATTCCTACACAAATTACGAACATACAGTCAGCGTTGTTAAATGTAAGCAATACGGCTCAGATATACATTTGAGTCTCTCCTCGAGTCATGGCTGCTTGATAATAAAACACAAAAAATGCAATTGTAATTCACGTGAGGTAATTTTTAAATCCAAACAGGTAACGTGTAATCCACATGGATAATATAAAATAGCAGCAAATAGAGAACCCTTTTTGCAAAGCGGGCTCCCAAATAACCTGAAAAAGGGGGGGGGGAAGGAAAATGGGCGCACTTAGGCGCAACTGGGAATTTTCTGCAGAATGGGGGGAGTCCTGACAAGCCATGACCATCTGGGTGAGAGTCAAACAGGGGCAATAAAAACATAAACTAAAAACAAGTGCCAACTAGCTCTCACCCGTCAGGTGCAGTCCATGGTGTGGCTCCCATAGGTCCTCTTGAAGTGTCCTTTAAACCAGCCAGTAGTTGGGTTCCTCAGATGAGGGACCTGAAGTCCTCCTCGCTTGAGCTGCTACTGAACTACATCAGAGGACGCTCCTGCCTCCTGTAGGCCAAGCTCGATGCTGTGGTGGAACTCCGCTGCCCTCTTCTTCCAGAAGTCGGACTTGACCGGGTCCGGGTGGTGGTCATGCTGGCGAGCGCTGCAGCCACTTGCGCTTTTCCGGATCCTCCTGCCGGGACAGCAGGGGTAAGGACATCTGGCTGCAGCAGTTGTGGCAAGGTTGCACCCAGGGAAGAAGCCCCGGCTCCCCTGGCTGCTGCTGGATTCATCTTCCACGGTAGTTGGTACTGGTGGATCACCGTGGATTGGAATATAAATGATGATGTTGTCAGCTGACCCAGCTGAAAGGACTGTGATGGTGGTGGTGGTGGCAGTCCAGGTATCAGAGGCTCCGGCTATGGTTTCTCCCTGAAGCGGAGGGTGCCATCTGGTGACCCCTGAAGGCAGTGCACCGGTACTTCGCCTGGTGGTTTATCCGGCCAAACTTCAGGTGGTGATGTTGGGACCACGGGCTTAGATAGTAGGGTAACCCTGGTCGCAAAGGGGCCTTTCAGAGATGCCATGGGGGTGTACTCCACCTGATCCCCCAATTACAGGCTGTGACGGGGTTGAGGCAGGTACCACCATTTAACTGACCTGCAGCCCACGAAGTACTCCTTGCTGTCCTCGTCGTCCACCAGGAAGACAGAGCCTCGCTCCAGCGAAAACCACAGGACAGTTCCCTTTCGGCGCTCCAATGTAGGATCTCCTGGCCTAGGGTGGTCCAGTACCTGGATGACCCAGTCCTCCACCGCATTCTTGTAGTCCCATAGGGTCTGCACTTGGGCCGTCACCGATCCTGGCACAATCGGGTTCTGCCTTATGGAAGGTGTTGTTGATCTCCTCCTCGGCGGCGAAGTGGACGCTCCAGCCACCTCCCCCGCACCAGCAGCACCAGCCACCACACCAGCCGGCAAGGAGAATATGGACACTGAAGCCGGTGAGTCTCTCTTGCTGATGATTTGAAGCCTCTTATGCGGTTTTTGGGGTTTACCAACTATTACCGGTAATTTATTAAGAACTATTCGACAATAGTTAAACCATTAACTGACATGACTAAGAAAGGGACGGATGTCTCAGTGTGGTCTGATGCAGCGTTGTGAGCCTTCTCCGCTGTGAAGGAGTGCTTTTCTTCTGCCCCTATATTGGCGCAGCCAGATGTGTCACAACCTTTAATTGTGGAAGTTGACGCATCCGAGATCGGGGTAGGAGCAGTTTTATCACAGGGCCCGTCACCAGGTAAATGGCGCCCATGTGCCTTCTTCTCGAAAAAATTCTCTGCTGCGGAGAGAAATAACGATGTGGGTAACAGAGAGTTACTGGCTATCAAGTTGGCTTTTGAGGAATGGCGTCATTGGTTGGAAGGGGCGATTCACCCAATCGCTGTATTCACTGATCACAAAAATCTGGCTTACCTGGAGTCGGCTAAACGACTTAATCCGAGGCAGGCCAGATGGTCTTTGTTCTTCACCAGATTCAATTTCATTGTCACATATCGTCCTGGGGTTAAGAATGTGAAGGCGGATGCCTTGTCACGAAGTGGTGATTTTGAAGATCCGAGTCCTATACTGTCCGAAGGAGTGGTGATATCCGCTCTTTACCCTGATCTTGAGGCTAAGGTGTTTGAGGCCCAGGGAGACGCACTGGAGTCTTGCCCCCCAGGGAAATTGTTTGTTCCTTCTGAATTGCGTCATAAGGTGTTTGAGGAACATCATTGTTCGGTGCTTGCAGGACACCTTGGAAGTAAATCAACTGCGTAAGTGTGTTGAGGACTATGTGTCGGCCTGTAGTGTCTGTGCACATGCTAAGGTGACGCATACCCAAACTTCTGGACCCCTACTTCTGTTACCCATCCTGTCCAGACCATGGACTCACTTATCTATGGACTTCATCACTGATCTACCTAATTCGTCTGGAAAGACAGTTATTCTGGTTGTAGATCGTTTTTTGCATTGCCCGGACTCCCTAATGCTAAAACCCTTGCACAAGTGTTTGTTGACAACATTGTGAAACTTCATGGCATTCCCACTGACGTGGTCTCTGATTGTGGGACTCAGTTTGTGTCCAGATTCTGGAAGGCGTTCTGTACTCGGCTCGGGGTACAACTGTCTTTTTTCTCTGCTTTTCACCCCCAGACGAATGGACAGACTGAGCGTACTAATTTGAGTCTGGAGACTTAATTGAGATGTTTTGTCTCTGAGAACCAGGAAAATAAATCAAACTTACCGCCTCCATTTGCTGGCGATGGGCCGGTGGCTGCCATCTTGCATGAAGATCTGGCGCCATATCTTGCGCAGTCCGAGATGAAGTCATCACGCCGGTCGGCGTGGTGACGAGATACCTCACCACACATGGGATTTCGGCTAAGATCTTCAAGGAAGATGGCAGTGGCCGGCCCATCACGAGCAAATGGAGGAGGTAAGTATGATTTTTTTTTTTACACTATTTTAGGTTAAATCGATTCGCTACCACGAAGCACGAGGAAATTCGGCTTCATGGCAAATCAAATTTATCCTGAAATTATGACTCAGCTTGTAACACTTCTAACTCAGCCTGATTTGTAAATGACTTATTTTATTCTTAATCAGCAGTTATTTATTCGGGGACAATATGTACAATGTCTACTGTGATAAACACAGATATACTTTATACAATCCATTTACCAATACATGATTTATGATTTCCCGAGGTACTCATTCTGGTCCTTACTTACTTTCCAGTTCTGGAAGGCCTTCTGTACTCGGCTCGGGGTACAACTGTCTTTTTTCTCTGCTTTTCACCCCTAGAAGAATGGACAGACTGAGCGTACTAATCTGAGTCTGGAGACTTACTTGAGATGTTTTGTCTCTGAGAACCAGGAGGAGCAGTCCTCGTTTTTGTCTTTGGCAGAGTTTGCCATAAATAATCGTAGACAGGACTCCACTGGTAAGTCATTGTTTTTTGGGGCACATGGCTTTCACCTGCAGTTTGGCACATTTTCTGGTTCTGATACTTCTGGTATTCCTGAGGAAGAACGTTTTCGTCATCATTGTCATCTATATGGCGGAAAAATTCAAAATAACTTGATAAATATGGGTAACAAGTACAAAAGTCTGGCTGACAGAAAACGTATGACTGATCCGGACCTAAGTATGGGTGATTCTGTATGGCTGTCAACAAGGAACATTAAGTTGAAAGTTCCTTCTTGGAAGTTGGGTCATATAAGATCACTGCCATCATTAATACTGTAGCATTTCATCTTGAACTTCCTCAGACCCTGAAAATCCATAATATGTTTCACAGATCTTTGTTAAAGAGATATGTTGAACCTCTGGAGCCATCTCCCTTGCCACCCGCGCCTGTCTTGGTGGATGGCAGTTTGGAATTCCAGATCACCAAGATTATTGACTCTTGAGTTCTCCGTAGGACTCTTCAATATCTTGTTCACCGGAAGGGTTATGGACCAGAGGAGAGGACATGGGTACCGGCATCTGACGAGAAAGCCAGTCGTTTGGTGAAAGCTTTTCACGGGTCTCATCCTGATAAAGTTGGGCCTGGGTGCCCGGAGGTCACCCGTAAAAGGGGGGGTAATGTCACGGACGTTCCTGCAACAGGCTGCAGAAAGTCGTCTAGGCTTGCACATGTGACATAATCTGAAATGTTTTCCTTTTTGTGTTGCTGTTTACCACATCCCTTCCCCTCAGCTGTTGCGAGTGTGGTAATTGTCTTTCCCCTATTTATTCCTGCTTCTGCCACAGTTACTTGCGGTTTATAGTTTCAGTGGACATTGTGGTGGATTGGTGTGGTTCTCTCCTGAGATCCGGTTGCTTCCATTCATTCTTAAAGGGGTTGTCAGGATTCGGGGGCGCTGCGGCTCTCCAGCGGATGTTGGGCAGGTGTGGGCGTTACCGTGTCCTGACGCTATGCGGCGCTCATCCCGAGTGCAAGCCAGAAAATCCTCTTGTAACACTTAGGTTCCTATAGGGTTAAAGGTTTGGCTAGTTTTGCTAGTTTTACTGGCAGGCGTCCCTGCCAGTAATTTTGGTCCATTCA